>WBNH01002447.1:54055-240728 GCA_013401255.1 Urocolius indicus | reverse complement strand
TGCAGACCCCACAGTCGGAGAATAAGTCACTCTCAAGTATATTGCTTTTGCGGGTGAACAAATGGGAGCTTTATTGTAGTGCAGAACTGTTAGCCTTGTCATATCTGTGCAGATATCCTTCAGATAGGCAGGTATTTAGACCCCTTAAATGCCTACAATTACATCAAGAGTGAAAGAGGGAAGATTGGTCTGATATTGAATTGGAAAGACAAAAAGACTCCAGAGCTTAGAATGTGAGCTCACAGATTCTTTATGGATATATATTGCTGGTTCTGCTCAAAGATCTGCTAGTATCTTAACAGGTAGTTGTGCTTAGCCAAAGATAAGTTATAAGATCATTTCTGTCTTCTGTATCTTTAAAAATATTTGCATTAAAATTTCTGAGATTTGATTTGCACTGTATTTAAATTTGTGGAAGACTACAAGGTATGATGTTCCTACTGGACAGTTGATTTTTTTTAATACTTTTTATGGCCCAATTTCAAATAAGTAGCATTTTGTGTTCGGTACTTGAATGCCACTTTATTCAGTACTTGAATGTCACTGAAAGAATCAAAGGATTAGTTTTGATGAGAGAGTAACACCAAGAGGTACAGGTGACTGCATCTGTGCCAGTAGTAAAATTTAAAAAAACGTTGAGAAATGTAGCAGAGAGCACAATAGCCTCTACTTCGTGCTGAAAAACAAAAGACATAGTTGAGAAAAAAAAATACAGGTCATCTGTTGGAAGTAGTAAGCAGTTGATAGTGAATCTTCCAAAGGAAACAGCAAAGGTTGCGTCGTCTTTTACTCATTTTACCTTCAAACTGTTATTTACTTCACGTGTTTCGCTTAAGATAAATGTGTTTATTTTCCTTCTAGTGTCCTCACCCCTGGTTCAGGTATAAGCACTTTAGTTATCATTCTTCATTCACTATGTTAATCTCTTGACTGTAAGCTAACTATTGACTATTCTGTACTTCTGTCATTGTACTTCTGAATGTTGCTTTAGACACTTTTATTTGAGAACACATAGCACTGAAATGCTATTTTTTCTTTTCTGATGTATTAAGACAGTGATCAGCTAACTATAGAAACGTTTCTTCATAACTGAATCACAGGATGCCATCTGTTTAAGGTAAAATATTTTCAGAAGATACATCTCTGTCATCTGAATGAGCATCTTGTAGAGTACTTAAAATACACTGAACTATCATTCATTGACACACAGCTGTGTAACTGAAGTACTTGTCTAGCTCCTTATAGTAAGAAAATGTTTCACATCTGTGGTGTAAACACATACTCTTTCAGATAAGAGACATGCTGGAACACAATGTGTAGTGGGCATATATATAGAGACAGAAAGCTTCTTAGCACAGAATTCTGAAGGCTGTTGCCATATTACATGTTCTTACAGACTTTAGTTTTTGGACTCTTCCATCTGGCTCCAGAGGAGTTGTAAAGCTTTTTTATTACATCTGGATCACACATTTAGCATGTGAACTCAGAATTTTGAATATGCTGATACAGAAAAAATCAGCAAGCATCATCCTTGACCAACCATGTAGTGTTCTACAATAAAATAACAGAGGATGAGAAGATATCTAGGTTTTTTATCTGAGCTTTAGCAGTACTTTGAGCACTATCTCTCATAACTTGCTTATGGACAGACTGATAAAGTATATACTAGATAAGTGAACAGTGAGACTGAAAGTAGTCTGATGGTCAGGCACAAAGGATTGTCATTGGCAGGATGAAGTCCATCTAGAGGTCAGTTGCTAGTGACATGTCCCAATATCAATACTTGGACCAAACACCAGTCACCCAGATGGGAGGTGGTACAGTCTGCACCCTCTGCAAATTCACAGGTGATAGAAAGCTGGGAAGAGTGATTCCTAAAGCAGATGGTTGCCTGTACAGATTAGATATGGGCTTCTGAAGTCCAACAGCAAAGTGTGAGTTCTTGCACCTGGAGAGGAATAACCCTGTGCACGGGTCTATACAGGTGTAACAGGGACATGGAAGGTGTGCGTAACACCAAGATTAGTTTCTATCAAGGCTCACATACCTACTCTAAAAGCTGCTGATAGAGATACTGTTTAGTTGGAGGCACTGAAGGAATGCAGTGACTCATTTTATAACCTGTGGTTTCAACATGTAACAAAAAGAATCCTTTGTCGTCTATGAATATGGTTAGAAGGTTATGTAAAACAAGTTGAAGTACAGCAAAAATCTCCCCACTCCCATGTCCTACTTTTTGATGATTACAGACTTCTCTGAGAAGTCATGTATGGTGCAAGTATGTGAGACTGTAAAAACTAGATTTGAAGGAGAAGTGGAATCATATTTCCAGTGGGTTTCCAGCTCCAACTGGACTGATTTAACTTGCAAAAAAGTCTCAGAGTTTAATTTTTCTGACTATTATTGAAGTGTAGAAGACTTGAGATTCTCTCAGTTAGCCAACCTTGATGTTACGTGCCCTGTGTCATTAAAGTTCTTAGGGAAGCTTAAGAGTTAATACTGCAAATACAAATTCCTGTGGTTTTTTTCTTGAGTGGTGTTATTGCAGAAAGCTTTAGGAGTTATCTGAACTGATGTTGTTTTCAAAAGCAGAATGTGCCCTTTAAAACAAATCAAGGGCATGTCTGAACTCTTAAAATTTTTGAGTTATTACTGTTGAAAAAGAGGTCAGATTAGCTGGAAGATATCTCCACTGGAGTCTTGAAACCTTGGCTACTTTCTCACTTCAGACCTACTTTAGAACAATGATATACAAAGAAATAAAAGGGAATCACAGGGGGTTTTTGTTGTTTTTTTCCCTCCTGTCTTTTTTTTTCTGAAGAATAATATGACCTTTTTAGAGAAAGAAGTCTATAATGCCTGAAGTCACAATATATCCACAAACAACTTCAAAAATAATGGTTTATCATATTTTCTTTAATTTCCAGTCTGAGCAAGTTGAAGTTTGCATTTAATATGTCACACTTGAAAATTTAAGTAAAAATACCTACTGTAATTAAATGCTCATCTCTTTCTCTTATGCTATGAGTTATGAGTTACAACAAAATATTAGTTAACTTACAGGGAGAAAGAAAGAATGATTCTGGGTAAACTAATCAATTAATCTCTTTCAGTAATAGATTGTAATTGTGATTTTAAACATGGTCTCTGAAGGCTATGTGTCCTTAGCAAAAAGCCCGGTAGAGACAACGGCTCAAGTTTGGAAAATGCCAAAGGTTTTCTTCTCAAGGGCCATCACATCTCAGGAAGACATGGTTTGGCTATGCAATTATCTGGGAAGCAAACTTGTCCAGAGCTTCACTTCTTTGTCTCTCACATCAAATGATACTATGACATTAAGGAGTAAATCCATAGTAAGCAAATATTTACAGATAACTCATGATGAAGACAAATATCTCCACACTCTGTAGAAGAATTTGTGATCTTCTAGAAATGGTCACGGGAAGAAAAGAATTTCTGAGAGCTGAGGAATTACAATGGGTTTTTTTGAGCAAAGGTGAAACTTAAAGGGACTAACACCCATAACATTGGCTTCAGTTTTGAGTCTTTAAGCCAAGAGTGATTGAAGTCTGAAATAAAGCCTATTACAAAGAGATGCAACTTGAACTAAACCAGATAATTAGCTGTTCCAATTTAGTTATTGCAACTGGCAGTCTTCAGAGGAGGGAGTATCAGCTTATGACAGTGTGATTTAATAGTCTAAAAAAAGAAGTTTACTGAATGTAAATGCCTGACTCTCAGGTACATCACAATTAGCTTGAAAACAAGCAGAATAAAATGGTAACTCATTTTTTTGTTTTAATACTAACGCTATCGATTTATTGTGTATGACCCATATTCTTAGTGAAGATGTCAGCAATTGTATTGTTTTGTGCTATATAAAATTATACTTAGAAATTGGTGTAGAAAAAGCATGTACACTGCCAAGTGGTTTGCATGCTGCTGTGCCTCGAAGTCTCTTTGCTCACTAGTGCTGGCTGTTTTCTTTATGTCAAATTCTTTAAGGTCAGATGTATGTTCAGCAACAAAAAGAAATCATGTGAACAAAGCAATGCTTCAAGATTTGAACAGAAACAAAACAGATGTAGTTTATTGTATGAACAGCTTATGTTACTGTTTGAAAACAAAATGTTTTTACAACTTAATAGGTATAAGGGAGATGTCTTTTATTAAGCTTTCTCAGGCTGAGTTGTATCTTCCTTTATCTAAATCCAAGTTAGAAACCTGGGACATGTAGTCGGGACAGAAGTTTGTCAGACTATCATGTAGAAAAGACTTCAGAACCTTGTAGGTAGGAGAAAAAACAGGAAATTCAGTACTATAATATGTACATGGGTAATAAAGATCATACATGTAAGGAGGGAAGACTGTCAGTAATAATGGATGATAAGGCCACAGACTTGATCTGATCACTGAGGGCTGTCAGTGTAATGCTGACCAAAAAAAAAAAATACTCTGAGGGCGAAATATTTATGCCACCTCATCTGGAATACTCTACAATTTTTATCAGTTTTATTAAAAAGAGTATTTCTTTGGGTTGGCATATATTAATGATTAAGTGATCAGAAGGCATATTATATGGAGCAGCAGTCATAAGAGTAGAATGAATGAGCCTGGTATTTTATGGTTGTTATTGACAAAATTATTGTAAGGATATTGTTGAGCTGTAAAATATATAGAAAGAAGTGAGGAGGGAATACATTTTTCAGCACATGAGCAGATAGGAGTGAAATGACTGTATCAATATACTAGAAATGAGAAGTGACCAACTGTCTTAATTTCTGCAAGTGAGTCAGAAAACTTTTTGAACTTTTTTTGAAGATGACTTTCAATGAAATAATTCTGTTAAATTCTACAATTCAAGTTTTAGTCTCACAATAAGTGGAAGAATGTCAGAAATAGCCTTTCATTCTCAGTGAGCTGAACTAATCCTTTCCCAAGAGCCTACATCTACTGTTCAGCAGCATAAATCCACATGAAAGTTTGAAAATAACAACCACTTCCGAGACTGTTATGTGGGGGGTTTTCTGAATGATGTAGTATCTTGAAAATTTATCCAGTTAGCTCTCCCTTAAAGTAATTTAAGTCCTTGCAGTCTTGCTGAAGAGTAGAGTATTTATAGCAGATTTTTCTCAGTTATGCACATTGATGCTTTATAACTTCGAGTCTGCAGTAGCAGCGCATAGAAGCAAAATGGACTCCAAAATCTTGCAGTTGCATCTGTGGAATTGTTGTGGAGCATCAGTAAGCCCAAATACTGTTAAAGCAAAACTTTGAGGCAGTGTAATAATAGATTTGAATCTTGAACAAGCTGTGAGTAGTGATAAGTGGACTTACTGAGCCCAGAGCTGAGTAAGTCAGGCCTGTGCACTTGTCATTTTTACAGGTGAGATATCAGGGTTTATTGTCATGTGTTGTTGTGCCTTCTACCCACCTCCTTCTTTCTCAAGAGAATACCTAATCTTCCACTGGTTGTGATTTATCACTACCAGAGATAACCTACTGGGAAATAGGAAGCTGAGGAAGGATTCCTAAATACTCGGTGCTTACATTCATCTGAACCTAAAATTATCACTGATCTGCCCCTCCCACCTCTCCACTGCTTTAAACATTCTGTTCCTTGGAACTAACTTTTGCCCTGATGATTTCCATGAGATACTAAGCTGTATGTTAGAAAGTCTACCACAAAATAACAGATTATTGGATGTCTATTCTTCAATGTCATCCACTAGAGATCTTGCCTTTGATAATGTTATTTACTTTTTCTTAACACACAAGAAAATTATTAATCATCCGTGCATAGCTGGTATATATTGAGGACAGTACGGAATTTAAAAGTTTGATGAAAAGTTTAGCAGAAGCTTTGAAATTTCTTTAGAGATAATAAGAGAATTAAAAAAAAAATCAAGAAATAATAAGATTTTAAAAAACCAAACCAAAACAAAAACAACCCTATGTTTGGAAGCTAGGTAACAAATAAAATGAACAGTTTTAATAAGATATTTACTTGCTCTAAATGTAAATCTAAATTTTATGTCTTGCCTCATGATATTTGAACTTTGCAGTTGGCAATATTGAGACTGATTGAAAGAAAAATACCTCTTAGTAACTGCTAGTGTGTTTTGATAAGTAATTCTTTGAGAATATACTTAGTATTCATAGCTTACTAGAAGGAAAAACAATGAAGGACTTGAAATTCTGTTAAAAACAAGATAGAGATACTTTAAAATATGTATTTGTATTGAACATTTTCAAAATTTCAGACACTATGTTAATTCTTTCTGGGGAATCTTATTAGTTAAACAGAACTGTCAGTTTAAAATGGTTTCAGTTTAACTTTTTTTCTGAAAACATTGGAAATGTCATTAAAGACAATTGAATAATGTAAAAGTATCTTTAAATAGTTAACATGGATGGATGTGGCAACACGGGCAAAAATTATGTTCGTTTGAAGAGCAGTTGTTTCACTAGTACTAAAGCATGTCACATTGTTGAGGGAGGAAATAGCTTCTAAAGGCAAGTGGTCTTGATCCATGTAAAAGATGCCTGAGCTATGTGTTAATAAATGCAAAAAATAAAAAAATCATTTGAAATTTAGTAAGAAATTCATGACAGCAACATATACCTGTTTTTAATTTAATTAAATTTTAAATTTTATAACTGATTTTAATTTCTTTATTTCCTGTGTGAAAGGTTGCTATGCTTTCCATCTATATTTATAACTTGTGACTCGTCTTCCATACAGAAATGATATCAATTCAGAGTCTTTTGGGACTTGAGATATTAAATAATTAGATTTAGACATCTAGCAGCTATGTCTTTGCTTGAAGTATTATAAATTCTTTACTCTCTTCAGACTCATTAAGTTTAGGCAGTTAATCAGGGCCTTTAGGTTTCTGTGTAGCATTTTGCAGCTGAAACTTAAAATCTCCTGTAAGGTAAATTCTTCTCTATAAATCAAATTAAAAGCCCTTATCTTTACCTGTGGTTTCTGTGCTTCTCCATTTTGTCCTTTCACAGACTTGTAACACTATTATTACTTGTAACATTAATGTTTTTATGTGCAAGTATTTACACTATATTTTCTTCCCTAAGAAATACACTAAATCTCATGAGATGAAAGATCTAAAACTGGAATTGTACATCACTTCATCTAAGTTCCTATTGTAAATAAATGATATACAACATGTATACAATGTAAAAGGAAATACTCTAAAGTGTATATTTTAAAACTTCATTTGGCTTATGAATAAGTAGTATCCTCTGAAGCTCATTTCATGAAGAGGTGGATGTATATAAAAGGTGAATTGTGAGCTTATGGAAACATTGACTACAGATTTATCTACTTATTTATTCTTCTGGTGTATAGTAAGGAACGGTAATCTAGGATTAAGGAATAGTTCTAATCTGATGTATATTAAATTTGTGAACATCCATAATCTTCTTCACCATGCAGCTGAAAGATTTGTGATTTGTGCATCACTATGTGGTTAAAACACCAACACTTTTTTCTAGATCAAATTGTCATCTGTGTGCTGGTTGTACCAATGAAAGTAAAATCTATGCTCTTTAGAGACAAAGCAGGATATAATAGAACACCTACTGGGAAACAGCTTTCTGGATTAAAGATGCCATTACCTCTTCCTGTGGTCCAGCCTGAGGCACAAAGAATGACACAAGGGTTTCTAATCTATGTACGGAAGTAAACCAGGTGCTTAGAAGTGGTATGGAAAGGCCAGGTCTAGGTAGAAAATGAGTTCGTGGTAATGTGCAGTTTTGATTTAGAGGTTCTCTTACAGCTAAGAGCAGAAATCCTATTCACCTGCTCAAACTATGTCCAGAACAGCTTGTGTGATATGGCAATGATGAAGTACAGTGTTTCTATTTATATACAGCATTCAAGAAGGTGTTTTCATCAGACACCACTCACTTCTCTGGCAGAGAAAATGGTTAAGTCCTGCAACACATCATGCATAAAGTGTAAAGAGGTCCCAGATTTGCTCACGCTACAATTATAGCACCGTTCTGATTACAAAATTATTGTATTTGGATTATTTTTCAGACTGGAGGTGGAAAAAACAACTCTTGATCCCAGAGTTATTTCTTTTGTGAAGTTTCATAAAATGACAGACTACTTTGCCAAGAAGGTCTGGTTTATGGTACATATCCCCATAAGGACAAGGAATTGTGGCTATTTTAATCCTGCTAATTTAGCTTTGTTTTGACTTTTTACCTCCTGTTCAAATTCCACTCAAGACACAATGCTGCTGTTCGAACTACAAGTGGAATTCTGTCTCTGCTTGACTGCTCTCTGCCAGACAGTGTTAACAAGAAACCTTCCCAGCAAACTCTTAGATNCTTTGTTTTGACTTTTTACCTCCTGTTCAAATTCCACTCAAGACACAATGCTGCTGTTCGAACTACAAGTGGAATTCTGTCTCTGCTTGACTGCTCTCTGCCAGACAGTGTTAACAAGAAACCTTCCCAGCAAACTCTTAGATGGAATAAATATGCTCTGGTAACCTGAAAGAGGACTTTTTGTTGTGACTTCTCTAAACTCCAGGGGTGTGGGTTGTCTTTTCCTCAAAGCATACTCTCCTCTAAACTCCAGGATATTGAATCTTCTTTTCCTCAAAGAACACAGTCACAAAGGTCTTCTAGTGGAGAAATTTCTTTTTTAGTACTTTGAGTGTCTGGGAAATGGAAGCGATGGAAGCTAACGTGCCAATCCTCAAGTGCAAGTGGATTTTTCCTCAAAAGAAAAGATGGAGTTAATGCATAAGCTTTACTTTTACCTCTGGCAGCTCTGATACTGTCAGTTACCTGCAGGGTTTTTTTTTTTTTCCTGCTGTGCTAGCACTGAGAGATCTCATGCTCTTTTAAACAACTTGGAGGTGAGGGGCAAAGGGGAACCTTACTGTTCGTAGATCAGGTCTGCACAGTCAACTTGGCACATCCAGACCCTAACCACATGAAAGAGTTACTTGATTACTTTTATATAAATGTAATTTAGAAGCAAGTTGAAATAGATGAATGCTGGATGTTTTCTCTTTTTGCAGATTCTTTGTTAATATCTGATGGGAGTCTGATAGTATTGGACATAATAGTATGGCTTAAGATCCCAATGTTCACTTGTTAGCCTCTGCTACATCCTCTGTCATTTTGTGGCGATTTTCTGTTTGCCTCAAAGAGCCAGGAAACTGAGAATAAAATGCAAAACGTTTTTTTTTTTTTAAATACATTTGTGGTTAAAGCCAACCTGTTTAGAAATCAGTGAATGAAACCTCTATCTAGAACGAGACTGAAAAAAGCTATTGTACAAATGTTAATTTTGAGTTCTTTATTCCGTATTTGTTTTGATTAACTGAAATTAATAGTTACTCCACAAAGTATATTAAGCAGTCAGTCTGCCACTGGTGAATAATTTCTGCTTTCTGAAGCTCGTTATAACATTAAATGGTTTGATATATTCAGGCTGTGTCACTTGTCAATGGTACATGGTACATATCTCAAACCAGGAGCAATGGAGATCAATACATGAAGGGGTTTCCATTCAAATGAGAACATCTTGTGACAGTATTGAAATGCAATGGAGAGGTGGCTCATTTGTAGAGGCAGGACCTGTGTGGAATCACTGGGAAGGCAGTTCCCAGTTTCAGCTTTGCTCTCTGGTTTCTCTTCACCTTAGCTCTCTGGTTTCTTTTCAGGTTTAAGTAATGCTGCCTGTCTGGCACAGCCAGTCAGTTCCTGTGTTTGCCCAAGACTGGCTTTGCAGTGGGATAAGATATTGTGTAAACCTTGAACTTGCGTAAAGCAGAAAAATTCCATGTAGTACCTGGTAAAGTGCACCTTCAGGGAGCATACTGGAGTGACTAGAAAGCCCTAGACACACAGAGGCCAAGATACGTAGCCTTTTGGTAAATGTCATGTTGGAGTGGTGGAGAGGTAACTGTGTAACAGTCTGAAAACTGCCTGGAGATGAAAAATCACTTGTGTAGCATCTTTCAAATCATCCTAGGAAGCAATGCCTTGTCATTAGCTTGCTGCTGTAGTACTAGCCAGACAATTTATTGTTAAATTCTTGTCTGTAAAGAAAAACCTGCTTTTTCTGGGAGCTCTCGATAATACTGACATTTACTCAGAGTAAATCTAACATGGTTTGGCTTAGAACAGAACAGCTTGACAGACATGACATTTACTGCTGCCATACTTTAACCAATATTGTGATGATAAGGTCTTGGATATCCAATGGAATTGGTGAAATACAATTTTAAACCTAATGGATAGTCTATTTACCTTTACACTAAGCTGTAAGAAGTAATAAATTAAGGATCTCTCCATGCTTCTTGGTATACATAGAAAAAAAAATCATGAATTAAAATTTACCCTTATTTCCATTGTCTCTAGACATTACAAGTTATTTTTTATGTCCTCTCTTAGTGGTTTTTAAGTCTGTGTCTCACAGCCTTGCTATATGTGATATTTAGAAACTGTATGATTGTTATGAAAAAGGAGAAGGCATTTACTCACGTTCACTGCAATCCATAAAAACTGAGAGCTCTTATTTGTAAGTGACTTTTGATAGTTTTCCAGACTTCTTTAAAAAAATTAACTTGAGTTATAGTCCTGGCCTGTCCTGTGAAGTTAAGTTCTATGTTTTCTTCTGAGATTAATATTATAAATGAAACAGCACTGAATGCACATCTGGTGCTAGATACCTGTGTGCTGAGGTTGCAAGTATGACATGTTGCATGTAGTTTGGGTTTTTTTGTTTTTTTTTTTTTTTAATTTGTAAAATACTAGAAAGTGGATAATGGGAGAGATTAGTCTTTAATGTGACAACCTTTAGCAGTTGACAAAATTGTGTAGCACTCCCTAAATAGAATTGTTGGAGGTCTAAGGATTTGTATTTCTTAGAAAATGCTATTTCTCTACTTGGTCTTTCAGTGCTGATGTGGTAGAATAGATTGATGCTTTCCAAGTCTAACACCTCACAGTTTCATTTTGACCCTCTGTGTCCATAGCATCTGCATTTCATTCTGTTTTCCTTTCAAGATGAAATTGATGATAAAAAGCGAAATTTATCCAATGATAGACTTTAGTAGAATGGCAAGTGGTAATTGTACACAGTACACTTTGAAGCTTCTTAAACCAAGTTTAGTAGTATATTTCTTCAATTCATAGTAATCTGCTGACAGCTTATAAGAAGAAGTTATTTTGTGAAGATCAGAATAAATTATTCCAGGTGTTTTAAGTATTTCTCTCAGGGCATTTATAAGGAATTATGCAGATAATTTTGTTTATAAGAATGACTGGCTAAGAATTGCAACCTACATTTTTCTGCAGGATGAAAGGAATGCTTTGTTGTTCCTTTTCAGCTTGAGGGGAATTCCGAACCATCTGTAGCGAGGACAAACTTTTTTGAAAAAAAACCCAATGGATTTGAAGTGGAGAAGATATAGAGGTTTATATCTATGCACCTAAATCAAATTTTCAATTAAACTTTTTTTTCTGTTTGCTATTTCTTTCCCTTGTTGTATTTTTCTTTGCAGTATCTGAGATCTTGAAGTTGTATGCACATAGTAAGTAGTGACTCACGTTATGGAGGTTAATTTCTAGCTAGCTCTTCTTTAGTACTTAGTTTTTTTGTATCACTGTTTTGAAATATAAAGTGTATATATTAAAGCTTAAGATATGCAACATAGCACTGAAGACTTGTTTTCATTAAATTAATGAAAACTAAGTGAAAGATGTGTATTTTATTTAGAGGACTGTTAAAAAAGTTATATCATGTAAGTAATGAGCACAGCTACAAGATTTTATCTTGTAGCTGTGTTTTAGAAATGTTCCAAATTTTAAATATTTTTACTTGAAGTAGCTCTCAGTGGGTTTGTCATGAGTTGCTAAAACATAGTTAGTGAAAGCAGTGCCTTACATAGCTACCTCACCTTTGGGTTTGCATTTGTTGTTATATTAATGAAAACAAAAATTATCTTGAAGCAGGGATACTCATCACAGACATCGATTTTGATGCAGTGTTTTAGAAACTTCAGTGAATTCTATAAATGAATTACCCTGTAAGATCAGTTGCCTTCGAAGTGTAACTGTCACTGTAAGCTTATGTAGTGATTGTGGTTTTTTTAAAAGAGTGAATATTAAGATTAAATACTTCAGTGCAGTCGAAGATTGAAATACGAACCAAAGATGGTATTTAGAGGCAGTCTTCATTGGTTAAACCATTTCCTTTACTCCAACTACATGAAGAATTTCTAAATTAGATCAAACTGGTGGACCCTTGTGATTGTGAAGATTGATGTGGTACTGCTTGCAAAAGAGTTCTTGCCAAGCTAGCAGCTAAGGTTTGATGCATAAACCCTGCCAGTGCTGATTTGTGGCCCCTCATAGGTCTGATCCTGAAGGTGAGCCATGGCAGCTCCCCTGAAAACAACCTGAAGCCTTTCCCCTCACACTCACCCAAATCTCTCATCCTGAATCAAGTCATAGAATTTTCTTAGGATAATTAATCAAATGGGAATAAAAGGTCTTGGTTGAACGAGAAGAGGAAAATATCAAGTTGCAGTTACTGCTTTAAAAATAGTGTGATGGGAAAATATTATAAATATTACTAGTATTCAGCATCACTGGGGAACACCTTACAGGAAATGAAATAATATATTATTAAAAATATGGAATAGTTTTATTTCCACCAGGAAATGAAAGAATTGCATGAGGCTATCTTCTTCAGCATTTTTCATAAATCATTCACAGAATCTTTCTCTCTTATTGTCAGTCATAAATTCAATTACCAATAGTGTAGTATGTCAGAAATTAGTAATATCTTAAGTAGATATATTTATTTGTAAGTTTATTTTGCCAAGTTTTTTTCAGAGTGTATTGAAGTAAAGGTTATTAGTTTAAAATAATCAAATTATATGCATAGTGCAATGGGGAGGAGAGCAATCACCAGTCATACACACAGAATTAATGTAAGTTTTGAAGACTTTGGAGAATGTTAACATTTTATTACTGTTCTTAAAGCAGCATATTGTCATAATAGTTTATAAAGCTGCTAGAAAGTCAGAACATACTCTTTTTAATGCAGGTTGCTTGTAAATTTATTTTAGTAAGTCTTCCCTTTGAATGAATATGACATCTTTTTTAAACAGTGTTGTAGCCCTGTTGAATGATTCCAAATTATCTAAGTAAACATAGGAAGAACTAAGATGAAATTTACTTGTACATAACCCTAGAAAAAGTGATCTGAATGATTTTAAAGCCATAACTACCTCTTGCTTTTCTGACTCTGCTAAGTAGCTCTTGCTTTGGTGGGGGAGAGTTGGCCAGTAATATTGAATGAAACACTGTAGATGAGTTCAGATTGTTCCAAATTTAACTGCTCTTCGAGCATTAAGCTGTTTAAGTGTTAATGGTTGCTTATTTTTGAAAACACAGTAACATTATTTCAAAAAAATATATTGAATCGCTGTCATCATATGGCAGAACAGTGATTAGTACTGGAAATGACACAAAGCTTAATTAAAGAAATTGAAATGTTACAAGATCATATCAGCTAATAAAGGGAACAAGGCTCTTCCAAGGCACTTTACAGTCATGTTCTAGTTCAGGGACTGGGGCAAACGCTTACTTTGTACTCTGCTTACTATGTATGTTTTAGTGGAAAAGAATACTGGGGAGTGTTGTTTACTGTAAGATATCAACACGTATTCTGTCTTTGAAACATATGCCAACAAAGGAAATGTAATGCAGTTCATGTCAAGATGATGGCCATAGATCAGAGTAAAAGATTTTTTTTTTTCTTAATACACTCCGGAAATAGCAAGGACTAGTACTGGTCAATAAGATCAAATAGCATCTCTTCACGAGTTTTCGTTTCATAGTCTTTCATAGTTCAGTGACATAAAGTCTGATTAGTCAGAATGCATGCAAGGGAACTAGCTTGCTCTCCCAGGATTAAGTAGATCAGTGACCTATTTTAAAAAAGCAAAACCTTTTAGTTTAATTTATATTTTTGTCTGAGTTAAGTGTGCACAAAGTATTTCTCACTGCAGTGAATGTAGAGCTTAGAAAAGCTATTTTTATTCACCTTTGTTGTAGTCCTGCTGTCACCTGCAGCACAGATATTAAAGCTTGCGCGTATGCCATCCACTAGCTTCAGCAGACATTTTCTCCAATTGATAACTTCTCTATTTAGGTACTTGAATATATGAGAAAATTTTGTGCATCCTGTTTCATTCTGAGATTCTACAGTATTGCATCTATGAAAAAAATGTCCTCCAATAGCATAACAAGAGAGGATGGAAATCTTGTTTCATGGGTTACTAAAAATGGCAGAAATTGAGCCATTAGTGGAATTGTTGAAAATGCTTGTTTTATTCACTCTCACAACCAAGAGTTGCAAGTTTTTAAGCTAAAGACCTTCTCAGCAAGGTGCTGCTCTTAATAGCAATTAATATGGTATTTTATTTTAAGCCTATCAGAATAGTTGTCATAAATTAGTTCAAATCAGACATTTTCAAACCCAACTGAGCTTTTCTAAAAAATAGCGCCGACATTTCTGTATTACATGCCTAAATCTGACCACTTCAATACAGATGAATTTTCTTATTCCACTTACACATATTTTCCTGTTAAGTGGAAAGATGGTATAAACTAGCACGTATGTGCTCTTTTGCCTGTGAGCAAGGTTTATCTTTCTGAACAATTCATAATTGTTGAGACTCCATTAAGATTTAATGATCCTTTTAAAAGTACCCTCAGTTTCTTAGCAATTTGGAAGTTATATTTTTGCACTGATCTTGGAAACCTGGAGAATTGATTCCTCCTTCCCATTCCCACTGTAAACTGAGATAATGTCATTAAATTATATTCTTGGCATAATTATGTCAAGTGAGC
Source organism: Urocolius indicus (assembly GCA_013401255.1). Taxonomy (NCBI): domain Eukaryota; kingdom Metazoa; phylum Chordata; class Aves; order Coliiformes; family Coliidae; genus Urocolius; species Urocolius indicus. The sequence continues at coordinate 225,815 of WBNH01002447.1, read as the reverse complement.
CTTACCATAAGATAAATGTTACGCACTGGAAAACTAATTTATGGTGTTCATTGGATAATGTGCCAACTTTTCTAAAGATTGCTGGAAAAGCATTATGATCAGTCTACAGCATGTTAGTCCTTGGGAGCTCTGTTTTTTTCACAGAATATTACCTTTGAAATATTTGAAATTTGTAAAACAAAGATAACAGGAACTGTGCTAATTTTCCCACAGTTTTTAAACCTGGTTGTAAAAGAATTTCTGGGAAAACCTTTGATCAAGATTTGGAGGATGTTCAGCAAAGTTTTTAGAGATTTTGAAATAGCTTTTTTGTGTGTGTGTAAATTTTAGACTGAAACATTTGAATGCTGAAAGCACTGAGTTTCTGTGGGTCACTTGTTATCCATTACTTTTGTAAAGCATACACATTAAAACATTCTGACCGTGTGTGCCTGAGAAGGAAAAAAGTACATGGTTAGAAACACAGAAAGTGATAGCCAACAGTGGAAAATACAAACTTTCTTAAGCTTCATACTGATAGATATTGATGTAATAAAGTTGTAAGTAACGGTGACTGGTGACATCCCAGTGGGAAGGTACTGGCATGTAAAGGTATGTGCCAAATCATTTTAGATCTGCAAGTAGATCAAAATGAGACTGGCGTAAAATGTCATTGTGGTATTGCAAAGCTGGAAGAAGCTGACATTCTTGACAACAGCTGCCACTACTGTATTAGCATTACTTGAGAATGTCAGCCATCCTTCATTTGAAGACCGAATGACCTACTTGGAAAATCAAAGTTACCTGTGTTAGTCCTTTGGGAAATAATGCCACTTTTTTTTTCCAATTGAGTTACCACCAATTAGTAGATGTCATATGAGACTACTACAGACAGACTTTGCCTTAGGCTGCAGAACACGAGGAAAACTCAGAGGATATCTCTGTTGTTAATTGTATCTTGGCACTTCCGACCTTTTCCATAGGGTTTAGAGGACAGTGTTCCATTTCAATATGACCATCTTGTAAAGGGATAACTAAAGAGACAAACTGTATCTTTCAAGAGGAAAAAATTAGAGTTACCTTTTTCAGAATGTAGGATCCAGAATGTCAATGATGAAAAAGATAAGTAACAGGAAACACTATAACCTAATATTCTTGTGGTGAAGAATATTCCCTTGAATGACAGTGTCCTCTTCTATGAGGAGCATTCTGACAAAGGTAGTCAGGCTTTATATAAGCCAGGGTTTCAGTTGCTAGCGGAGCTCAGTTGGTGTCTAAGTGAGAGCACATGTTGGATTGTTTTATTTTTCTTAAGGGAATTTTATACTGAGCTGAGCGTCTCCATATACCTGTAGGAAATTAATCTGTATTTTACTAAGTATGACTACATTGCATATGAAGTTAATGAGTTCTTAATATTCTGCTTTTGCTTTACAAGAGTAATATCTCTTAACAGTCTCCATTCAGAAGAAAAACTAATGTGCCAGAAAATTCTTTTTTTCTACAAGAATTTATAGTACCATACAACAAAACAAGAGACTAATATAAATACTGTACCAGTTTCTGCTTTTGTGTATAGCACACAATTGCTTGAAAATACTATGTCAAAATTGAAATGCAAAGAAATATTATAATTTTTTAAATTTCAGAAGACACTTTATTCCTAGTGGTAACAATGGGATACTTAAAAGAGTTCTGGTTGCTTGTACTTCTGCTCTCAGCTTCTGCATTCAGCTATTTTGCTAGTTCTTCAGTATTGGTTTGCTTTCACGGCAATCATTTTGCAGTATTCACAGGTGTTGAAAAGAAGTTTTTTGTGTAAAATGAAAAATAACTTTGTTGATGTTATAAAGTCTTTTATTTGGATCATGTTTTCTCAAAAGTGTTTTAAGTCTAGAAGTGCAGATGCTTATGCTGTCAACTGAAGCTTCCATTGAAAAGAGGATCTGATCATATCTGAAAGGTGGATTTGAAGAGTATGTAGTAAATAAAGGATGGAACTGAATATCAAGCAAAGAGTTGAGAATTCATGGAAGAAAAATCCATCAGCAATTACTAAGAAAGCAGTTTCTTGGGTTCGTAAAGCTTTTGAGATCTCAGGGATCCCTGAAGGATGACAGTATGCCCTTATGCTTTTCCTGGCAACTACTTTTAGTCTATTTCAGAGTACTGGGTTACAATAACTTCTACTAAATAAAACTGCTCTTATTTATAACCTTCATGTTTTGAACAAAAAGAGGCTACATCTGGAGGAAAAATTACTGTAGAGAAAATTACATGCATCTGCAGAGATGCATGTATGGGCATAGATAAAGCTCTTCACGTCGCCTCTGCTTGAGAGGAGGTGATGGCATACATACCAAAATTATTGGTTTTTAATACTGTTTTAACAGGATGATTCTCTAACACATTTTATAGCTGATGACCAGCACAGCATTATTTTTTGCAGCCTCCTAGAGGAGACATGAAGTGAATGGACAGTCTTTCAGTTGTTTTATTTGCACTTATCCCAGAAGAACAGGTTGTAAATATGCAGCAAGAGTCATGATTTATTTCCTGTTTAGACAGCAGTAATTAACTTTGTACATTTTTCTTTATTTGAATGGCTCATGTTTTTGCTCATCCACCAAGTTCAGAGGCTTTGGCATAGAAAGTCTTCCAAGACCTTTTATTTTTAGAGTTGCCAAGCCTGAAAAGTATTCAGGACTCTGGGAAGTATTGTGCCTGTTGTTATAATCCTCTAACTGTAGGGAATTTGTTGCCTTTCAGCACACTTTTCAGTAAGCTTCCTATGTAATTTTGGAATACCATACTGATTTCTTAGGGGATCTCTTGCGTTTGGCATGAGCAGCACAGCTTGCACTTCAAACATGTTTGAACAGTCTTTCTTTGCTGTTAATATTCTTTGTGAAATGATGTCCAAAGCAAGGATTATTTTCTTCTTTATTCATTCCTTCACATTAGATATGGTGCGTTTAAATTATGGAGTAAAAGTACAATAGTGCTCAGACTGTATATCTTGTTATATTGGTAGGACAGCTTTCAGGGATAGATATGGTTCATTTTAAGCGTAGAAATATTACCTTAAACTCCTAGGGAGACTCACATTAATGATTCATATAGGCCAAACGAGATTTTTGTGACCTTTTCCAAGCAATGGTCACCATTGTAGGTTTGGGGGTTTTGGTTCATTTGAAGATTTTTTTGTACAATTTTACTAAAGTGCCTTGCCAAACTGTAGGAACTTCCAAATTTATTCCTGACAGGGGAGATGCTGTTGATTGAAATTGGTTATCTCTTTTGCTGCCTGGCAAGGAAAAATTTGTATAGTGACTTTATGAAGGAAGTGCATGCTTTTGAAAGGCAGACCAATTTACATTCAAAAGCTTTAGGTAACAAATTCATTATATATCAGATTTCTATCAGCTACAGGCAGGAAGGAGGTACAGCAGACGAGAGAACTGCCTAACCAATCTGCATGATCCTGCAAACTTACTTGTGCAATTACAGTGAATACCTTATAATAGTTTGTTTCTATACAAGTTTTATGTACACTTATATGGTTTACTCATAATTTTGATTGATGAGTAAATGTACTGAATTCATTGGAGCTGCTGATGAGTGTTTATCAAGTATCAAAACATTTTTAGGTCAGAAGCCTTTGCTTTTGAAACTTATAAGCAACTAGCCAGAATTGTTGCCAAATAAGTAGCTTCTATCATGTGTTTCTCTTCAAGTGATTATTTGAGTTGAATACTATTTAAATAAAATAATTTGAGAAATTATACTACTTAGCAATAATACTTTGATTAGTAAAGTCTAAGTTCTCAAGAATAATTATTTAACAACATTTTGGGTTTAATTAACAGTTACATTACTCTGCCTTTTATACTGCAATAATTAATACATTACTAATTCTGTTGGCACAGATAGAAGAAACTAATTACTTCAAATTTTTGTGCCTATAAAAAGATGGAATTCATGAAGGTTAACATTAGAATAATTTTTACAGGATTTTGGGTAACTAATGTTCTAGTTTATTTTCCTTTTTAAAAAAAAAATGAAATAATTTCTAGAAAGTTGCATAGATAAAAGTTACATAAATTAATGCAAGTGTGTTATAAATAAAAATCCATTTTTTTGTTTTATTCCAAAATCTTGCATTTTGCAGTTTTCAGTGTATGATGTTTGTCCAATATTGCTTTTACATTTAAATTTATAGACAGGACTGCTTGCTTTAAAGGTTATCTATATTATTTTATATATAAAAAAGATATAATTTGCCATGATGAAATATGCACCTGTAGATAAAGAGAGCATAACAATTTGAAAAATAGCCTAGTTGATTTTATAATTATGTATTTTTGCTCTATTGTGTTTGATAACATTCAGTACTTTTGGGCAGTCATTGTAATCTTCCTCTGTGAGTCATTATGTCAGTGTCAGTGTAGGCACAAGAATAAAATCTAAAAAGATTTTTATATAAATTTACACTTTTATGAGGCATGAGATATCCTTGACTTGGGATGTCTGGCCATAGAGGGAGTTAAGATTCTCAATTGTGCCTAGAATGCTGGAGAGAAGAGGCAATGTGGAAAATTTTAGGGAGGTGAAGATTAGGAGCTCTATTTTAATGATAGTGAGCTTGATTCGATATTGAGAGCAAGACCTCAATGAGGAGAAGGCACACTGAACAATTTATTGTCAAGGACTTTCTGTAATGTATCGTATTAGACAACTTGAACCTTCCATATGTGAGAGTGGAAATGATGTAATAGTTCTTAATATGTTGGGGAATATGCCACCAAAAATCAGAATCTGTTTATTGTGATCTAGCAGATGAAAAGAATGTCTAGTGTATATACTTGTACAAATGCTATGCTGTACACAAAATACTCCCAGAAATTCATATAAACTTTGTACAGTCTAATTTTTCTTTCTCTAATATTTTTTATCTCAAATGAAGCATTGAAAATTAGTTTTGCCATAAACTAAAAATATGACAATGGAAGAGAGAGAAATCAGCTAAAAAGTCACAGAGTACTTGATACTGGGATGAATTTAACCTGGATAGTACCCCAGTGCCAAGTAGTTTAAAGTAATGAGCACTTTTATGTTCTCTAGGCAGTTGGGGGTTTTTTTGATCCATTTTGTCAAGTGGAGAAATACAAGCAAGGGAATAAGGTTCTATCTCCAAATAATTCTGACATTTTATTCTTTAATTACACTGGAGCAGAAGGGGTCAATGGATTCTCAGTAGGACTGTTAGCCACTCTGTAACAGCATGACAGTGAGCCTTGCAAGTTTTTTTTTATTTTTTGATCTTGACATAGGTAGCTATAGGTGAAATTATATCATTTTCCATTTCTCTCTCACTTTTCAATCCTATCTTTGTCAAGCAGCATGCATTTCAACTGATACAGAACTTCAGCACTAATGTAGCGGCTTAATGCTTTAAACTCTTTGTTAGAAATTTAGGTGCCTTTTAGAAGCCTTTAATGTAGCACATTAGTTATGTTTATTTCAGTGTTTGTCCCACAGGACACAGTCCTTAATGATCCTCTCTGGTGTGGGTTCTTCCCAACAGCTACAGATTCTGTAAATAGAGGGTCCTTCCCACAGGACACGGCCTCCTCTGGGCATAGTCACTGGCCCTGTCATGGGGTCTTTTATGAAACAAATCTCTGCTTCACCAGTCCTGTCCACAGGATGCAGAGGAGTCTCTTCTTCAGCACACCTCCTTCTCTCTTCCCTCAATGACCTTGGGATCTGCATGAGCACTTCTCTCTTAACTCCTTAAACCACCTCCAGCTGGAAAAGAACAAAGAACAAATCTGGAAGAAACAGGAAGAACCCTCCTTTCTGGCCACTTCGTCTTAAAAGTGATAGTGGAGGTATCTAATTGGTTCACCTCCAGAAGAGGGTCTGACTGAGAGCTGGAGAGAGTTTTGAGCAACTTCTTACAGGAGCCATCTTTACAGCCCCTTCCCCATTACCAGAAATGGCTGCCTGTCAAACAGTGACAAATGTCTGACTTATCATCCAAAACTAGCACTACAAGGCCTCTGGAAATGCCAGGCAACTGTTACAGGCTTACAAAACAGTGAGCTGGAGGAGTAATCTCTGGCATATGTGCCATATGGTAATGTCACCATGAGTCTGTTGCAAAGTTCAAGACATTTTGGTCAGAAAGAAAAGGAAATGTGCCATAGACATTTATGCATTGATAAATAGCAGTTCTCTGCACATTTGAAAATTGTCTGGATCTCTAGAGTGTATGGCGTGGGTGGACACATAGAAATCTGCCAGTTTGTGTTATAACTGCTAATCAATAAAACATTCCCAAGACTTTTCTTGTTGGTGTAGGTATTAAGGAGCTTTGCTTACTGAGCCAATAGAAATACTAATGAGTTTGTTACCTTTTAGAGAAATGAGACTGATGATGTGATGAGAAGTCACCATTACAGTGAATGGCTTTATTGAGGCTGATAGATACACTTTTGCTAACATTAATCAAGGACTGGGGTTTTTTTTTTGTGACATTCTGGCAGGAAGGTTGTTATCAGAGATTGTTGGTGTTTTGGGGGGTTTATTTGTTTTGTTTTTTTTGTTATTTGCTCTAGTCTTTACTAAACAGCCATGAATGGACTTGAACACAAAAATCTACACGTTAAAAAGATCTCTTCTATATGCCTTCATATTTAGCTATTAGTGATAAGAAAACTTCTTTTTAGTTTTGTCATATTCTTGCTATATCTACAAATATACCCAATTATTATTATATCTGATTGTCTTCAATTATCCACAAAGTGTCAGGAAAGAACTAGCTTTATTGAACTGAATTTCACTGTAAACTTTATGACAGCGGAGTGAAAAATTAAAGCAACATGACGGAACCTTTTGTTGTTCAAGAAATGTGTAAATTTAGAAGAATATTATATTCTCTTCTTACTTTGAACAGATGCTAATATCTAGCCACTGTTCCTTAGTGGATTTTGTGGTTGTTTTTTTGTTTTGGTTTGGTTTTGAAATACTGTGTAGCATTATATTTGAAAATATTTTGTTTCTGTACTTTGGTGCTTGTCCTTTTGACTCTTGTCTACAACAAATGCGTTAATTTCACCTTTACTCTCATAACTCTAACAGATATCTAGAATATGAATCTACTTCTTAATTCTGTTCCATTTACTGATATGGACTGTTTACATACAGAAATCAAAGCCAATTGCCGAGCATGTGATATCGTTTGCTCATAATACTTCACACATAGAAATATGTGTGGTAGTTGGGGCTGTTAAACATGAAATACACCATCTTATAGTTTCTTCAGTGAAATGTAAAGATAAAGAAAAAAGTAGAGGTATTTGCATTTAACAACTCCCAGGAAGTACACTGTGTTCCTTGATAGGCATTTCTAATGAGATGGACAGATAGATTTATATTGCTACACTACATAATAAAATTCCCAAGTCTTCATTATCTAAAGAGAGCTGTGATTCATGCTGACAATTCATGGAGAATTATAAAGCAGAAAAGAGAGCACTCTTCAGTGCTCTACTTACTAGATAGAAAGATACTTGTGTGCTTTCTTTTGCACCAAGTTCTGCAGGTTTGTAGATAGTCAATAGCAACAGGTCTGTCTGTAAAGCATATTGTGGTATCTCTCCAAATGATTTTTGGTTTAATATAGGTTAGTTCAATATTTTTCTTCCATCAGTAGTAAATAATGCAAAGGTGCTTTGGGTATTAAAATTGAATCACGATTCTCTCACCTTTTGGTAGGTTTCAATTACATGTGAATTAGTAGAATTAAAATTGTCAGGTAAATAATTTTCACCTTCTGCACGCTCACACAGTAAAATTTAACATCCTTTGTGGTGTATTTAGATACTACAAAGAATTTCAAAGGTATTAGGACTAGTATTGCTACCTTACCACGTCCTTTCACAGAGCAGAGATTTAATGCTTACTATTGTTTCTGTAACTAATATAAAACATACCAAAACCAAAAATACAATGAGGAATTTTTTATAAACCTCAAGTTATTTCTCAGATAAACATTTATGTAAACTATTGAAGTATTTGTTGCCTGCAGTTGCATGAATAGTGAGAATTTTTTGTGTTTTTTCAGGAGCATTTCATTGTGCTAAGAGTCACTTACCACTGGATGGCACTATTTAATAAATTATATTGTAGGAAGTTGATTCCTGCAATATGCAAACTTTAGATTTAGAGGACATTACAGAAGTGACATTTAGAATTGCTAAATATATTCTGTCTCTCATCTTTTTTTAATGGAGAGCACAAAATGCATTGGTCCAATGAGCACATGAAATGACCAATGAGGCTAGCTTGGCAGCATGTGTTTTATCTGAAACTAGGTAACTGTAATATCATAGGTCTGCTAACTAATGCATTACATGTTTTATTGAAGATCTGATCCTGACCTCTTCAAAAGCATAGGAGTTCTAAAAGCATGAATGTTTTTTCTTTTTCTTCCATTAGGAGAAACTGATTTAATACTGTCTTGACAGTGAGACATGGTTTTAAGGTCTGCTTCTATTTTATTGTTCCTTAATATAAAATGTTCAGGACTTTAGCAGAAAAGCTAGTATACAAAATTGAGCAATTCACAGAAGGATTCCTGATAAAGATGGAATGAAATGAGTTTGATTGCTAAAAAGTAAGAATGCTGGAATGTTTTTTTCCAGTTTTTTTTAGATGATTAAGAAGAAATTTATGCTGTAAACAGACAAGCCTGAACTTTATATATAAAAAGATGAATGCTTTTAAGAATTAATTTAAGAACACATCAAGCTGCATTGAAAGGCAATCAAGAAACAAAAATTCAGTATGGAACTTAAAGAAAGACATCTATCCCAGAACAATAATATGTAGCGATGTGCAGAAATGGAGGGAGTGTGATGATAATATAGGTTCTGTTTTCCTTTCTTATCCAGTTGGTGCAATGGATGCACAATTTCCGCTGACAGAATCTGTAAGTATCTATATAGAAACAATAGCTTCTGCTTTCAGAGAGTGATGCTGAAGTTAAAAATAATCAGAATATATATAGCCTTGTGTTTTGCTGTTAAGATTTACTACATTGACTATCAGGTGACCACACAGTAAGTTCTGTATCTATAACAGCAGCATCTTTCCTGGAGCTATGAATTTCGTGGAAAATTTGTGTTGAACCTGTACAGCGCTATTTTCCATGTATTCAGTACATTGTTCATGGTACCAATTGTGTTCCTCAGCACAAGGGAAAGTAACTGAACAAGTCATGGTAAATGTTTACCAAAATAAAACTAAGCTTCAGCCTCTTTCTGTTTGAGTATTGATTTAGAGTAGCATGCAGTACTAGCGGTGGCAAAGGTAGTCCTCTTCTTCTGTAGCTCTACCACTGCATGTGTGGTATGTCACTTATAAAAAGAGGAAGAGGTTGAATTTCACATTTTGGCAAACAAAAAACAGTGATTAGCTAAACAACCAAGATTTGAAGATCAAAGGCAACATCCATGAAGCATTACAATTTTTGATCCAGGTGTCATCCCTTTCTGTCCCATGATACAGTCCTTATTTTTACTCTCTCTGAATTGGAGAGTTGATTTTTGTTGCTTGCCTGACAGTAGCAATAATTCCAACAAGATAACAGAATGCCAACTGAAGAAGTAATTTTTCTTCAGAAGCTGAAGAACAATTGATTATCAATGCACAGAAAACAGGCTTAAATCCTAGCAGGTTTTAAAGAAATTACTAAGAAAAATAAATACCAACACTCAGAAATAAGTGATAAATTTTATTAAATATTATTATATATCATGTCATATTATTTATCTCTAGCACTATTATACTTAATGTGATTCTGTGTAAGTGCAGTCATTCAAACTGAAAGTGAAGAATAATGTATTACGCATTATAATAAGAAATAAGACTCAGAGCTGGCTTGGTTTTTATCTTTGTGTAGTCTCAGAACAGCCTGAACTGTTTTCTTTATACAACTTCTTACCTCTGGTTTCAGAACCTGAAAGGGTAAAACAGATGACCTTTAAAAAGCAAAAAGCAGTTCTCTCAACATCTGTTGCGAGATTGAAGGCTCTTGGAGTCTAGATCTACAATGAAGTCAATTTTCTTGTTATCAAACCACTGATACATTTAGAGTGCAGGCTACTTATGTCATCCAGCATTTTAACATCAGTTTGAAAGGTATCATGGCCTGCTAAATCTGTATGTTATTTCTGATAAAGTGAGTTCAACCCAATATTTCAGTTTCAGTATTTCAGTTGGGTTGGAAGGGAGGAGAGGAGGAAAAGTCTTTGCTCAAACACCAAACAAGATCACAGTGTGTTTATTTAGTGCTTAGTCTAGGGATTTTTCGACCTCAGCTGAAGCCTCTTTATGCTTCCATGACATAGCATATTCTGTTTTTGTTGTTGTTTGTTGTCTATGTTGTTTGTTAAAATTAGCAGGAAAATATATTCATGTTCATTTACAGTGCATAAAGAAAAATAAACAATTAAAGATTAATGACAATAAAAAAGCGGACGTCCTTTAATCAGAAAGACATATTTAGAAAGACATATTGAATATTACCTGTGGCAATTCATCCTTTCTTCAAAGTAAGGAGAAATTCAAGCACACTCTTGTTCCAAGAGAACTGTCAAATCGAGCTATTTCTTGGAAATACCTTGTAGGGAGATGGTTGGTACTAAGTGATTTGGGTATCTAATTTATAATTCTTTACAGCATCAAGGACTTGAGCACCATGAACCATTTGATTAAGGCTGGATTTTAAAATGTATTTGGGAAAAAAATAGGAAAAAAAGCAGGCACTACTGGAATTACTATTTGAGGAGGTCTTACACATCTAAAATTCATGTTTAAGTTAAGTTACTCCATCAGGAACCTTATTTCATAACATTTTTCTGTATCTTAAGAGAAATGTTTCTGTCAGGTAAACAGCTGCTACCCCTACTGTAGCTACTGTTTTATAATTATTGTTCATTGTAGACATTTGTGTTATCTACAGGATAGAAAACCAGAGTATCTAGCTTCTGCTTTGCCATGTCATTACTATCATTTCCTGCACCCATTCTTACACTATTGTGGTTAATTTACACTAGATAGCATTGACATGTTACACAGTGTTCTCCTATCCAGTGAGTCTCAAATTCTATGTATTTTTTTTTCATCTTTGATTTAATTTCTCTTATTCGTGCATTACATATCCAAGGTCATGAATCTATATGCAAAGGTACACTACCATTGGCAGTCACCCTTATGCGAAGTGTTGTAGGATGATAATAAGTTTTCAACACTTTGTGATAAGATTGTAATGTTATGTATGCAGAATAGAACCATAGGATTTTTGAGAGTTTCTTGATTGCTCTCTGTAGAGTGTTCTAAGCAAAGAGAAGAGCAATTCCCATATGGATGTACATTTACTTCTTTGACTTTATATAGCAACTTTAATGTTCAAGTTTGGTTGGGACATAGAAGTATTTGGGGGATATTTCTTCTCTGGGAATACTCAGTTACAACTGAGGGTGGTAAAAGCTCTGTACACTTCTCAGTGCTAGTTAGACTCTGAAGTGGCTGTAAAAGAAGCTCAGCTGTGAACACTTTACCCACACTGTATAAACTATTTATCTGACCTACAGCTGGTGAACATTCTTGTGCACTGCAGGGGATCCATAGTGCCAGCCTACAGACCCTGCAAGCACCATTTCCACCTGCAGCACTGCTGCAGATTGTAATGAAGACATTACACATTAAAGAAAAGATTATACCCTGGGGCAAGAAAATGGTGAAACAATCACTGTAGCAGTGTTTTGGTTTTGTTTTGTATTTTAAGTGGTGGGTTTATTCTATTAATTAGTTGGAACACTTGGCTTTTAAATTTCCATTGCAGAAATACCACTGTGATTTGCAGATAGGAAGGCAAATAGTCCAACTAAAGCAACTGAGTGACACTTTTCCAAATTGTCGTTTGTTTTCATTCCACGTTTGGCATATCTGCTGCTCATGCTCATGTCATTCTCATGCTCAAAATAGACAAAATGATGTTTATTACAATCACATTGTAATCTATTTATCTTTTTTTACCTCGATGCTGTTGATCAATTTAGCTGGTGTCTTGGTTAAGCAGATATTCTACATGCTTTCAGAGAACGTTTTAAAAATAACACCCTCCCTTTCTAAGTTACACAAGGCTTCCTCAGACCCTTATTCTGATAGAAAGTGTTAAGGAATTATTGAATCAATAACTACTCAAAAGGGGTTTTTTTTTAATACTTCTCTATTTATGCAGAACGTCAGCAATACTAGCATACTCAGAGGTAAAAATGAAACTAGAATTAAAAAATAAATAGGTCTATAATTGCAATTTTAATGGCAAATTATGTTGTAACTACCATTTTCCTTCATGCAGCTTGATAGTGAGATTCCATGCAGCTTCTTAGTCCAATGTAAAATGAGATGGGTTTTTGTGGTAAATACTGAAGAGAGAAACTTTATAGAATGACCTGTGTTAGTGCTATAAATATATTATTTTATATTAATTAAATAAAGGTATATTTCTGTTATACCATTTATATTTACTATTTGTGTTTATATTTATTATACTATTTATATTTTATAAATGTACTAGTTTTCTGCATATAGAAACAACTTGGAAATAATTTTGATGAAGTGCAATAAGGAAGCTAATATGAAAACTTTGACTTGAAATCATCCTTAATCAGAATAATTATAAAGAAATGTAAAATTCTTTCAAATGTTTTTAAAGGTGAAATGGAATGGTAGTAAGTTCATCGGTTTTCTAATAATATTATAAATGTTAGGAGTGCAGATGTTACATAGGTATGTTACTAGACCACAAAGGGAGGGAAATCCAATACTAGTATTAAAATGGTTATTGCTAGAATAATACATGACAATTAATATTGTAGTCACAGACTTGTTTTACCTCATTTTTTAAAGGACTGTTTATGTTCTTTTTTTATGGCCCACCTTGTAACAGACACTTTCAATTGATTTTTGTATTAAGTAGACTATTTAGTCTTACAAAGTTTCAGCAGTTTTCTTTTTAATGTTGCTAGATGTGAAAGTAGACAGTACTTTTTTGTTGGGCCTTGCAGGAATGAGTAGTTCTTATACAGACTCTCAAAGAATATTTGAGAGCCTTCAGAGAAATAACTTTCTGTATCATATTTATTACACTTTCAAAAAGTAAACTTTCTTCTTTTTCCTTCATAAGGAAAAGTAATTTAAAGTCCTCTGTGGCCTCAAAGTCCAAGGAAGTCAATGTGTGTGAAATATTTTTGAGTAGATGCTGCTGTCCTGTAACTTGTGTTTCTTTCTGTTCGTTCCAGTTCTCATTACTCTTCAAGTGCTTGATGTACAATTGCAAATTTTAAGACAATTGCCTGTCATTTCCTTTCAGAGTAGCATTAATACAAGAAATAATTTGAAAATAGATTAATTCATTCTTCCTAATTATTTTCCCAATGTGTGTGAATAAAAACTAATGTTTGGAAAATTACTGCTCTGTGCTGCCAGCTGGGCAGTTCCACTCTTTCCATTTTCCCAGCTCTGGTGCTTGCTAGACCACTCTGTGGGATATCTTAACTTGTTTAAGTAGCATAAAGCCAAGTAATTTTTTGTTGGGTTTGTTTGCTACCATTTTAGAGAGTTAAATTGCTCACAAAGGACCAGAAGGCAGGTATATTATTGGAATTGCATAGCAGGATGAAGTAGGAACTTCCTTCTAATATTGATGGACAATTATTTGAGTTCACCCTTTTCAAGCAGATACTCTGACACATGAAATACAGTAGCGGAGCTACGAGGAGAATGTGTGATACATTTTCGTAGCTGTATCAGAAAAAGTTTTGTAGTATACAAGAGGAGCGTGTGGAAACCTAAGTGTCTAAATCAACTGTAGTTTTGTGTCTGTCTGTAGAATAGGCCTTTATTGATTATCTATACATCACGTAAGTCTCTAATGCCAGGAAGTAATTTTAATATGGCTCAAAGAATGCGTTTAAGAAGTTACTAAAAGTTTATTCAATACTCTGGTGAATGATCGTTTAGCTACTGCTCTGTCTTAAGAAGCATTTTGTTTAAATATTTTGTAGTGGTGAATTTTAAGTACAATATAATACAATTTCTTCTTTTCTCACATTTTTCTAATTCCACTAGGCTATCTTTTTCATGTTATAAAGAAATACATCTAGAGCTTTTCTTTCTTTAGTATTTCAGAACCATTTTGTACATGTTGTTATGTACACATACATGACCTCTTGGAGTGTTATCCATTCTACACATTTCAGAAGTTGCTATGAGACAATAGGGAAATTCTGCTGCTTTATAAGTAAGATTTTTTCTGGGTTATTTCTTCAGTGATTAAGGGCATATGTATTTCATATTTTGTAAGAAAATTACAAAAAATAGCAGAAACTGATACTGAGCCTTAAAAGTTTACTTGGAAGCTGTTTGAAAAATTTCTATGGATAGACAAGTGTTATTTATTTTGCCTTGTGTTTATACTGAAAAACGTTTTAAAATCTGTCTTGTTACTCAATAACTATTAAATATATGGGCATCCAGATTTTCTGGAAGATAATTGGTTTCCCTGTTGTTCCAGAGTAAATGTAGAATCTATCTGAAAAGTGTGTCACATGGAAACATCCCACACTGTCAGTCTACAGTGCAAATTAAGATAGACAATTGCTAAATTTTTTATGTTTTTCTTCGTGGTTTTAGCACTGCTAATCATGAAGATGAATGTTTTTGGCCATATTTCCAAGCCGAGATAAATTTTCCCAACCTCTACTGAATGTTTTTGCTATTTAGATTTAATTGTGGTTTTCCTCTCCTGTATTTGGTGTTTCATAATATGTTTCCTGGTATCAGTGTTCAGTGGCAGAATTACCTTTATAAAAGTCTTATACTGTGTGCTTTGGAGAGAATTTTTTTTTCCTGGGTATTATATAATATATTTTGACAGAAATTAACTCTCCTTCTATGTTTAGTTGGGTTTTCCCCTCCTCCTTCCCCTCCTTCATCAAAGGGCTTCTTAGCCTCACTTGCAGCCCTTCTGTAAACCACCAAGTTTCATTTCTGTCATCAGTAGGAGTTTTTTGAAACAGTTGGAATTCCTGCGATAATGTATCCATCTGTGTCTCTTATCCATTTCCTTTACCCTTACTCCCTGTACTGACACTTGCTGCCAGAGTAGGCTTGGCAGATGCATTACCACAGACAATGGCACAAAAAGTTAGTGGTGTTGTTCTTTTAGTAACCTCCCTCTTGCCTGTCCTCCCTGAGAGGACCTTTGTGTAGCAGAGTTAAATGCTAGTAACTACTAACCCTCATTAGCATTGCTAGTATGCCTCATATCCTAATGATTGATAGTTCCAGAAGGCTTATATTATGTTTTCTGCCAAGATAAGCATACTGCTAGTAAAAGTATGCAGGTTGATCTAAATATTGATTATTTAGACTATGTAGTGCATTTGCATAAAAATTTATGGAATATATATCATAGCTTTTTAAAGACAAACGATTCCCATTCATTATTTCACCTACCAAACTGGTGAGGAAAATTGCAGTCCCCTTACCCCGCACCATTTGTTATTTTCTAAGACAGCTGAGAATTACTGCTGTTTGGTGTCTCTTAGTATAAGCAAATAGAACAGTTAACATGTGTGCCTGGTGTGTTTCCTTCTGTGCAGTCAACTTTCCGTATCTTGGAAGTGGATATTGTTTGTAGTTGCTTTGTTTAAAATTTGAGGCAGATAGTCTCCTATGAAACCACCTGCTATACTTAGTATAGCTGGCATACCAAATTGCCAGTGTCACATAATTTGGCACTAACATCCTTGTTTGGGGAGGGCAAATTCTCTTTTTCTAACAGGATATAGGATTAAAATTGTAGAATCGTGTTTGTGCTTAAAAAAGAGACAGTATTAGTAGGCTGGGAAATGTCTGCGAATATGACAGAATCCTTACCCTGCCGTATAAGTGTGTTGTGGGATGATAATTACATATTAGGAAGTCTATTTTTGAAGGAGAGCAAAAAATAACCATTAGAACTGACATCAGAATATTTATTCTACTTTGGAAAATCATTAATTTATTCTTGGCTGATACTAATTCTCAGTAGTCTGATTCCTTCAAAAATAAATTTGACTTTTTCCGTTTCTCTGTTCTACTGCAGAACACCCAAGTGAATTTTAGGTGGATGTTCAGACTTTATTCTTTGGACTACAGGACACAGAGAATGGCTTTTCTGGACCATTGCTTAGCTTTTGGAGTCAACTTGCATGGATGATATCTGGATTTGTTCAGAAAATCATGAGGGACATGGAGAAAAAAAAATCTACCTATTGCACTGGTTCAAAATCCTTCATGAGGAAAACAACAGAAGACAAATTAATTGGTAAGTGTTCACAAACTAATTCCTCTTCTCAAAAAATTCTTAAAACTAAATGATTTTTTTTTTTTTAGAGAAAAAAAAAGTTATATCTTAATACTTCTTGACAACTTCTTACAGAAATAGTAGTGGGTGGCATATGGTGCAGGGTTCAGCATACTCTATATTCTTCAGCAAGGAGGGCAGAAAACGAGTGGTTTGTTTAGCACAGTGGTTGCTACAAGACTAAATAAAGATCAAGTGAATCCTATCTAGAATGTCTTTTCCTGATGTCTAACAGAAATTCAGGCTATATTCTTGACTATCAAGTATATGGTCTTTGATTTGAATTATCAGCAGTGCTTTAGTGCCTAACAAAGTCAAGTGTTCCCAAAAGTGATTAACATGCAGATCTGAAAAAAAAACTGATAAATAATTCTGAAGGAAAGTACTGTAGCAGTTCTTTGAGTTGCTTAAAACCTAGTTTCCATGGTGTTTTGGCTAGTTTAATGCTTCTCTATTTTTAATATTCATTCCAGAAGATCTGTTTTCTTACATTGAATTAGATAATCATTTTGTCTGTGCTAACTGTAATCTTGAAGGATGTACACCCTAACAAGAATTGTCTGCTTTACTGCATACAAAAGATAGAATAATTTCTTCATGGTTGCTACTTCTATTTGTGAAAGGCTATAACTGAATGATTGTATTTGCAGCTCCCTGCAAGTAAATAATCTAGGCTGCAGATGCCAAACAAGCACCGACATGTGACAGCACAATAGTAATATTTCCTGGAGTTCATGCTAGCATAGCTGGTGCCACATAAGAATGATTTACGAAAAGGATGGATATCAACAAATACTAGTAACATTATCAGTTCTTTATTTACATTTTCCCTGCAGAGCAATATCTAAATACTCATGGTATTATCAGTTGAATTTACATTTTTGTGATGTTACAGGAATGAGCGAGAAATATGACATTTTGTCTTCTCTAAATTTGTCATTCCTTTGAATCCCTGATGATAGTCACAGTGACATTAGCAGAAGAAAAACATTGATAACAAAATTGTTTGCAGGTGTAATCACTTGTGAAGCTCTATTATGTAACTATTAATGCATCAATTGGAACTAATATCTTACAGGTCTTTCCTTTCTTTGCATTTGTTTGACCTCTGTTAGTTGAACTATTGCTAAATTTGAAAAAAATAAATGAGTTCTTAATAAGATTGACATTGCCATTGGCATATATTGCTAAGAACTATTTAAGTAGTATTCATTTTTCATACTTTGGGAAGAAGCAGTGTAGCAGAGTGAAGTTATGGAAGTAAAATATATGATTAACCCTCAATGAAGAGGGGAAGTGATATTAGTTTTAGTCTTGTAGGTGAAAGCCATTGAAGTCAGCATGAAACTTCATGGACTTTTCGGTGTTGTTGGATGAGGGTGACCTCTATTTCTGCTGTATTAACCTCGAACCGGAAAGTGTGAGAAGGCTTGGTAAAAAGCTTTCCAGACTGTATGTGTGCCAGATATGTGACATTTGTTTTATAACTGAAACTCTCTTAACTTGCAGAACTCTAAAGAATAGTCATTTGAATTGCTTGATTTTTTTTTTTAAGCCAATGTGTTTTTCTATATGTAAATATTTGAAATGTTTTCTAAAAATGTTTCAAAAATTTTATACCATCATTTGGTTTCTCAGACTTTGTTTTTGTTTCACCAAAGTCACCAGTCTGTGCAAAAAAACCACTTTATTAAAAAGTTCCCTATTAGTCTTAGTTAAAAGAGCTGGCATCCTGCTCTACCTGTTAAACAATGTATAGCTTTGATCATTGTCTCTCTTAATGTGAAAAGTCTCCACTTAGCTCTTAATCTTCATTATTTTGTGGTAAAGCTCTGCTATGGCAATTGGTAATTAAAATGGAAGTACAATGACCTGACTAGCTATCACTTCAGTGATTACAGAACTTTAAATTGTCTTTTCCCAAAGAAGGATTTTTAGATTGTCATATAATTAGTTTATCTGTATTTGTATACACATATGTGTAATAGTATTAGTAGTAGCTACCAGTATAAAAACATTGTGTTTTTAAAATAAAATATTTTGCTATATTTTGCTTTGCCATTTACAAGATCTGCTACTTTAATGTCTACTGTAGAGATTTCTGGAATCCTGATCAGTTTTACTATTTGTTTCATATGTAAGATAATGCTTTGATTCCTGCTATGCCTCACTGCACAGAGATGATGTTTGTTTGTAATACTTGTGAATAATGTACTTAAGCATAGTGAAGTATCTTCTTGCTTTCTTCCTTTTTTTTTTTTAAGGAAAGGTTACTAGGATAGAAAACCTGTGTAAGTAAAAAAGAAACCATTCTTCTGTCAGAAGTTACATGGCCTTGAAACAAGAAACTCAGTTGCATTCATTTCTGTATCATGTGGAAATGAAGTAATTCCTATATGGTTAAATTTTGTGGTGAGTTTTGTGGAGTTCTTGCTATCAAGAAATGTTCAGCTTAGTATTTTAAACTGATTTGGACTCTGCTATTAAATGGTCCAATGATTGCTAGTTAAGTCTTTGGGAGATTTCTTCCATTGTTTTAATTTTTAATTAGTAATAAATTTCTTTATTATAATTCTTAATAGCTTTAAGTATTGTGATTTTAATAAAGACTTGGCAACAGAGTCAGAGACAATTAATGCTTGACAAATAGGTGTCACAGTAATCAGTATGCAAGACATATCTAGGCAGATAAAAATAATCTCATCACATTGAAGCATCAGTATAGTTTCACTTTACATATATAGATAGCAAACATATTAGAAATCTTACTGGAAGTTTGCTGAGGTAACATGTTATTTCTTGCCAAGAAACATGATTGTTATTTTGTAATTGCAATACAAAGCTTGGTTATGTCACATTATGACAGATATTTAGTCATCATCCTAGTCACTCCTATTAACGTGTCTTTGAATGCAGAATAAAATATGAAACTTTAGCTCTAAGTGGTTTTGATCTGACCCTTGGTTTTGTGCAGTATAAATAAATTTTGTATTACTTCTCTATGTGTATTCAACACTCCCATAAAGCCACTCAGTTAGTACAGTGCCATTTGGATTTCTTTTTACTTTAACAAACTATGCAGTGTTTTCTTCTGACACATGAATGTTATGAAGACCTTCCCCTGAGCTTTGAGAGAAATGGATTGTTATTACAGTAATTGGGTAGTCTATGAAAACTTGCTATAATTTCTTTATTAATAATGTTTCTTAATATGGAAAAGCAACATCTTTGTGTGTTTGAATTCTACTGCCCTGACAAAGCTAATTGCTCCACAAGAGATGACATCTCAGGATGTACTGGGAGTGTGAAAAAGAACAACTACTGACTTGAGTAACTTTTTTCCCAGCAATTTAACATTTTTCATATAATTAGCCTTGGTGTTCTTTGTAGATTAACAAATCTAATAATAATATTGTGCTTTCAAAGCTGCAAACTGAGGAGAATATAATGTAAAACATATTCAAAGGGTGCCAGCTTATTACAATGACAGGTTTGGTAAGTATAGCACAGTTAACCTTTAACCTTTACAAATGTTTAAATAACATTTCAAATATGATAGTGATCATATAGCTTCAGTTTATAGATTTGCGTTTTACTTGAATCTACTGAAATGAGCTTTCTAATTATTTTGATTGCAATCAGATTCTTTCTAAAGAGAAATTATGATTTGTCTGTATGATCTACTTATTTCATTCAAAATTTAACTAGAGGAAAAGGAAACGCCCCATAAATATATCTGTATGTATATATATATATATATATACACACACACTCACGTACACAAAAATATATAGATATTCAACTGAGATTTTGTGGTTTGTCCAAATAGTGCTTTAAATGTCTAGTAATTCAAATGACCTAATGAATAGTGAAAAGCTTTTTAACAGTGTAGATGAAGTTACAGAAAATATTCCTAGCATCTGTCCCTGTTCTCTGGTGTTAGCTCGCTCTACCTACCAGCAACCTGTGAGTTGACAGTTTATCTCTGAGTCATCACATCCCAAGGGGCTGGTTGGGTTTACAGCTGGCGATCAATGAGGTGGGGCCTCTGCTAAGGGTTCTGCAAAGTGTAAGGCCTCTTTGGCTTGGATTGTCCTTGGAGCTTGGTGTGTGTTCCCTTCTTCTTTGTTCCCAGGTGCTTGATCGCCTCTGCCCAGCCTTGGCTGCTGTGAATAGCTGATGGCTGTGAGACAGCAAGTGCTTAGGCTTGTGAGGCTGAATTCATGATCAGTGCTCACAGAGCTTGAATCTTATCTAGGTTCATTTGAAAGGGAGGGGTGTTGTACTATGCTGTGACTCTTCAGTGATTTTTCAGTGGTAAAATACTATTTCTCTGCACTTATCTTTTTTTTCCCAGAATTTTTTTTCCCCCCCAAGGTTAGTTTATTAGAGGTTCTTTGAGTATATATAGAAAGAGAATAGTGACATTCATCAAATTTATAGTATTAGGTCATCAACAAGGCTTCTGTTATATATGTTACCTACTAGAAGTTCTTCTAGAAAGTCCCTATTTCATAAACCTGCAAGGATAAAAAAACTCTCACAAGATAAAGATTCCCATTAAAATACTGTGATGATTTTTTTTTTCAGTTTTTTTATTTATTCAACTGTCTGAGAGCCTACTGAGCAAAATAATCTGCTATGTCAGATACCCAAGGCAAGACTATAAAAACTCAATATTTCGTCCCCATTCAAACATTAAGTTATCCTAGCTTTGTCTCTGGCACAGTGCTGAAAAAGGGCAGAGGGGAACACCACAAAAAGTTCAAGTGAGAGGAGAGAAAGGGGGAAAAAAATCAACTAGGAATGCAGCACCAGCCTTGATCAATCATAGTACTGGTTTCACACTGAGTAATAAAACAGCAGTGTCAGTCAGAAGTGTGGGATGAATCAGTAATTGTAAACCTCTCATTTTTTCAAGGAGAAAAATTTGGTTAGTTTGAAAGAATGAATGAATGAATGAGTAGAAACAGGGAACCATATAACCCATGTTGAAAATTAACTTTCTTAAAAAGACAATTTAAAGATTCCATCAAAATTAACTTGAATGTAAAGAGAGCAATAGTTCTGTCTTGAATGGTTTTTGTACGTCTTATGGAGCATAAGTATGTCAGAAGAGACATCTCTACATTACCCAATAGCATATCATTTTAATCTTTCTGATAATTTTGTAATCCATGGAGTCTGGTTTACAGAACAGAAACCCCAAAGTACTGCATAAATCATTAAGGATGGTTACACTGGTCACATTCACTATTTCTTGCTATTGTCCTAAAGCATTTTGGAGAAGCATGTATTGGGTTAGCAGAGAAGGAAATGATGGTGTGATGGGACTCTATCAAAGATTGAAGCAATTGTACCTAGTAGCAAGGTTTTAACCAACAAATGTAGGCATTTAAATAGGGCTTTGCCTTTAAGAATAAGAGAATCCGTGAGATGTCTTTGTCTTTAAAAGATATAATAACCCTCCAAATATGATTTGTACTTTAAAAGCTTATTTACAGAAGACAGACCACTGTTAATGACATTTGCATGGAAATTTCCCAAATGAATATTTATAAATACAAAACATGAATACAGTACACTGTAGTGTATGTACTGGCACAGACATTTCTGTATACAGATGTATGATTTTCATTGAACTCAGCATAACAGACAAATCTCTTGAGGAAACACCAAAAAGCTTGTTCCACACACAGATGTCCCTTTGGCATCTTATAATAAAGACTTGAAAACATACTGTTTTACTGGCAATAAAGCAGCAATAATGTCTTAATAGAATCTGAAAGAATAACTAAGCACTTCAAATTCCTGAAATAAAGGGATAATTGAAGTTGCTTTGAGTTTAAGCCTCAGTAATTTCTTACTTTATAATAACTCAGGTGACTTTATATCTAATGAAAGGCAATAAAATAAGAGCACATTATTGATTGAGAACTTAAATGGTTGCTTGTATCTCTAGTGTGTCTCAATGATATACATCATTGTAATGGAAGAAACAAATTATTTAAATTATATCTCATTATGCGTAGTACGAGACAGTAACTCACTTGGCACAGAGACTTTTCTTAAACTTTGCAAAAACTTCGATGAGTATGTTGCAAACTAACCCCCAAAATAATTTGTACTCTTGTTTTTCTTTAAGTGTGATCACTGAAATTGTCAGGATTATTTTGCCTCAAATGCTGAAAGCTTTAGACTTGGATTTCTATTATCATATTGTTAAAATAAGATTGATTTTTATTGTTCTGAGTAGCATAGTCCTTCAGGTTAGGCTCTTAAGCATTTCTCTGTAGATGCATTTCAAGACAGACAGTTTTCACCTTAATCCAAGAACTGACAGATGGTGTTTAAAGAAAAGCAGTGAATGTTATGTGAATAAGCACCTTGATTTCCAACATTAAGAACTAATTTTATGCCTTTAGATGTTTTGGCAATGTAATGAATTACGGTGGAAGCTCTAAAGGTGTCTGGTCATGGTCTGCTGGTCAAAATGTAGGTAACATCATCTCCAACATAACTATGAAAGTCTTCAGTTAAAATTTTTATTGTAGTCATTTAATCTCATCCTGCTGTAGTACAGAGAGATGTAGAGAGATGTAGTACAGAGAGATGTAGAGTGTATTCATTATGGAGTTAAGATAGTGAGAGCCTTTTGGAGACTGTGCTGCCTGTAATGTGACAAAAGGTAGAGAGTTATAGGTGACCAGTTAACATAACAGCCACATTCAGCACTAGCAGAAATTCTCTATCATCCCAACTTCTGTGAACGACCTTGCTTTCCAGTTTAGAAGAAAAAAAAAAAAAAAAAAGAAGAAAGTGAGCAAATTATTTTTCTGCTTCTGTGTGAACTGATCTCCTAACATTCCCCAAAACCTGATCAACGGCAGTGGTGACATGTGCACTCTTCTGCATGGACTGTCAGTTAGGTCATGAATCACACCTCTTTAATGTGCCTGTTAACAGTGTTGAAGAGATAATTACTACCTTTTTGCTTACAGTTTATTTTTCTGATGTAGTATATGCATGAGAAAGTTTGAAACATTGGAACTACTTAGTCTGTATAAACAATGATTTCACCCTTTTTAGATATTTTAATTTTGTTATTTATAATAACAGTCTGTGAATTGGGGCTACTGCATGACTTTACCATTGCAAATCATCTGGACTTTTTCCCAGAGAGAACAGTGAAATATAAGTAAAGAATCTTTCAGAAAAGATGTCAGTATAACTTCAGTGTTAGTTATGTCCATAAAGTTTAGTAACTAATAGATTTTTTCAAGGGCAATTCTAATTTTCAAAAATCTAGAATTACAGCAAATCGAATTTTCATTCACTTCACCCTTTCTTGGAATGGAGTAGGTGAGTGCTGCAAACAAATTCTACACTTTTCATCAAATTAAAATTTTGAGACTGGTATGTGATGGAGAGTTAATGGAAAGAAACTGTGCTGAGACATCAGCACTGTGGTCAAGGACTTAAACGTCATTCTGTCTATACAGGGCTGTGGCAAAACACATTGAGGTAATAGCACTGCCAGTTTTCTACAGATAACACACAGTTTAATCAAGCTAAGCTGTTACCACTGATTGAGGAAGAGTTTGAGAAGCTATAATACAAAAATAGTAGAAAAACAGTTCAGGATTTTACTTGTGAAATAGTTCTTCATTGGCAAGCTTTGTCATATAATTGCAATGATATTTTCTACTATGATGAGAGTGGAATCGTTTGTTAAATGTTTGAAAAATAACAATATGAAACATTCTTTTGTAGTTAAATTTTATGTGTAAGATAATTGAGAATCTTTTCTTTTCCCAGAAATTGTTCTTCTCTAATTTGAATGAAAAAGTTTTCAGTTTTAAAATCAGCATTTCTTGACACACTTGTCTTCCTTTATTTGAATTGTTTTTTCTAAAAAAACAGGTTCCCTTAAAGTGGGTCTGTTTATTACTCTACCCTGGATGAGTCATGCTGTGATACATCATTTTGGGTTATTTCAGTGATAAGGAATAGCCCATAATCCAACATTTTGAGTAACTGGTGAAAAACAGTAGAATTGTTTTGCTGAGGATAATAGACAGGAGCTGATAGCACAGTTATCTTAGATGGGATTTATTGAGAGAGAAAAATCTTGTAAATAAGAATCAATATTGCAAGCAATAAACTATAACATTTCACAGTAAACAAACAAAGCAGAAGTTAGATGATCTTAACCGGATGTTTCTGCTATGAAATTATAATGAAGTTATATTTTAAGTTGCAAACTGCATTGGAGTAGAAGCCTCAGATGTTTGAATTTTCTTCATAGGAATAATTAAATTCTGCTTTTTCTTGTGTCATGAAAGTTCTTTAACTCATCTGGTTTTCAGGATGTTTCCAGGACACTGTGGTTTAGAGATGGAAGGCTATATCTCAGTGTGAATCT
Source organism: Urocolius indicus (assembly GCA_013401255.1). NCBI lineage: Eukaryota > Metazoa > Chordata > Aves > Coliiformes > Coliidae > Urocolius > Urocolius indicus. The sequence continues at coordinate 200,925 of WBNH01002447.1, read as the reverse complement.
GCAAAAAAACCAACATTGTGTATCAAAATCCACTCTGAATAGGAAGTTAAGCTGAAGAGGAGACCTGTTCAGTACATATTGCAGATCAGTTCCTAATAAGTAAACAGTGGTTTCTGAACAGAAAAAGCAGAATTGCTGTGTAAGGACTGCAGGAAAGCAGCTATTCAACTGCAAACACATGTATATGTATTTATTCTATACAATGTCACTAAAATGACATAACAGTTCATGATAGTATAATATAAAAAACATAATCAGAGAAGTTTACTATATATTGCAACTGCAATAGCTGAGTGACTGTAGGTGCCAGTCACCCTGCCAAGCTCTGCAAGTGTTGTTACTCAGTGAGCAAAACTGGTATGGGTCAGATGAAAATGAACAGTCTATTTGGCTTGTCCCTGGTATAATGGTGTTGAGAATAATTTCTTGTATGCTTTCTCTGGTGTCAGTTAGTAAATAAGAGTAAACCACACTAGAGTTAGCTGAGTTTTTGTTTGTCCTGTCACTCTTATTTCTCCATATCCAGGGCTAGTACTGTAGATTAATGCAAATCATTCCTCTTACTGTATTGTTGTATTTTGAGGTGATGTAGTCACATACACTTCCTCTGCCTCCACCAAAGGAAATGCTAATTTTTTACCTAAAATAAATACCTGTCAGTTCTCATAGGCATGCTGAATGCATTCTGAATCAACTTGCCAATGATTTCATGCAACACAAGCAACATTGCAGCAATAGTTGAATGTGAACACAAAAGTTCTTGGTTTCAATGACTCTGTTAAGAAAGGTGATAAGCTTTCAAGGTTTACTAACAAAGAAATGAACTGTATGTTATTCATTTTTATGTGGGAATATTTTAAATACAATATTTCCTACTTTTGGATGCATGAGAATTGCCCACTAGAAAAATAACACTTAAAAAAATTCTTCCATTAGCAGCAGAGAATTACTTTCTATGGAAAGTAACTGGTCAGTATATCATCTGCTTATTGTCTACTGCTGTGAAGTATGTCACAGATTCAACATGTATTATACATTAGGTTTATCCTATGTATTAGTATGGTTTCAAAACACTTTTAAAACTGAATTCTCTTCCTAGTGGAATTGTGGTGGAAGCTTCAGCTCAGATTTCTTGAGCAGATGTGTAAGCACATGCCTCTACGCAATGTACTTGTCCCAGTGATACTGGGTGTGCACAACCTCAAGGTATGTTTTATACTTTTTTCATCAAAATCTCAGTGTGTACTTGCTGCTTGGATATAGAACATAGCTATATGCAAAGTGAATATATAGTATGGGTTGAATGAGTATGCTCAGAGTGTAGGTCATGTTATAACTGTTCAGAAATAGACACTGTAAAAAAAAATTAATTAGAAATTATAATCATAACTCCATGGTTGTTGCATCAGGCATTATTGTCATAATTGAATAAATAGTTTTAATACCCTTCCTCCTGCTGTAAAGGCATGACATTTTTAGTTTGGAAAGTCTGGGATGACTGACCAGAGTAAAATTGTGGTTTTGCCTCACATAAAAATGTAGTCTTAAGTGAGCAAGAAGGTTTTGGTTTTAATTTCATTTTCTGACTGTGGTCTTTCTCATTGAACTTGATCCTATTAGTGTTTTTCAGTCCAGTTTAGGCACAACAGAGCAGTAAATTAAAGCAAATTTAGGAGATACAAGTGAATTCTTCCTACCGTGCAGGATTTTTTGAGATTGAATTGGCAGGTAATGTTTTGTCATCATAAGATCCAGGAAAGGAAGAGCTTAAAGGCTATAAAGGTAATTCCCAGCCAAAGTGTATTTTTGGTGACTGTTCAAATCTATCCTTCTCAGAGGGCATAGAGCTGAACATGACTGAGTCACAGCAATTCCTGTTGGACACCGATTGAGGAAGCTCTTCTTGAATATATCCTTTTTTTTGAACATTTACCTCTTGTTGAAGAAGTATTTTGAGGTAAGATGTTCATAACAGTTGTCTTTCTGAATCAATATCTAATAGCCTCCTAAATGGGATCATGTTTAGCTCCACTCATTCTACAAATGGAATATGTTTTTCAACTGGAAATGTATATGTTAAAGTGTAGAGATTAGTGAGGTGAATAATTAAAAAGTTTTAAAAACAATAAATAGATTTTTTTATTTATATTAAGAAAGTAGAAAGGAGATGAGCAATTTCATCAGAATTTATAAGTATTGATTTGTTTGGATGAACATGGCATGACTTCATTTGAACATCTGAATGTTAATTGCATTGACATTGTTATTAAAGTAATGAACTTGGCTATTTTTGACTATGGCTAATCAACTGCAGTAGTGTGGCATGAAACTTTATGGACCTATATTCACAGAATGATGATCAGATTGCTCCCCCAAAGACAACAGGGATTTATTTATGAATATTAATTTTAATTAGTACATACTTGTTGAGAAGTAATTCAGCAATCATCCTTAATAATATGTGATCTTGCTTATAAGCTCTCTCTCTATATACACACAACTGTAGGCAGAAAGTTTTATTAGAGATATAAATTAATGTTTTAAGTATTGGTTTTGAAGAATAATTTACTGTTTACCCATTAGGGAGAGTTGTTGGTCTATCTTAACACACTGAAAATCTAATTTTCTTTTAAAAAAAATATTAATTATTCCTCCTAGCTGAAAAGGACTACATCATTAACCCCAAAGGAATGGTAATAAACAAAAATAATTTAAAAGCTTTATTAAGTTCAATTAATTGGTTGTAGCAGACTAATTTTGTCATGCTTTGCTAGACAGTGTATTGTAAGTAATTTTGATGATCTCCAATTGAGTTGGGCAAACAAGCCTGCACACTGAAGCAAAAATTGAATTGTCCTGATAATTACAAAAACCATTGGCCTGTTTGCTATTTGTGATAAATTGGTTAATTAGCTACTTTTTATTACATCTAGACTTTCAATGTGGTAGAACAGTGGTAATTTATTTTGCTGTGTAAACTAGTGTAGTCAAAATTCTATTGTTCTGATTTGTTCAGGGTAAAAATCTTTAGAGCTACTTGATTTAATGTTAGGTAAGTATGGCTGTGGATATAGTTTTTATTATTTTCAATTGTTTTCTATAATTTATGGAACTTTGTGTTATGATAGTCATTTTCGGTTTTATGCCTAACAGTAAAACAAGCTTTGTCTAACTTCAAAGAGGCCATCAAAATCATCCTTAAGAAAAATTGCGTACTGGTTCTATGTGTTAAATAGGTAGCACATAAATACTGAGAAAGAGTTCCTAGGAACTGATGGGTGAAAAGTTGTAACTGAAAAGTGTTTGTAAGAAATTATCTAAAATGATAGCCATGTAAGCTCCTGTTTTAAGTGTACTGTTGTTGAATTAATTCATGGAGCTTTGAAGCAGATCACACACAATACAAAAGTAGTTATTTAAGCTCAGGAAGTACTATGTTGGTCTAAAGTTTTCTTGGTGTTTTTTCATGTGGTTTTGTTTGTTTGGATTTTCTGTGTTTTTTCATTTCCTTGGTTTTGATGTTGGGGTTTGGGTTTGTTTATTTTTTTCAGATCTCCTTAGAATTGGAGTTTTGTCCTTTTTTTTTTTTTTTTTTTTTCCCCAAAAAGTCATTCTGTTTTCCAAGTGAGCATATGCTGCTGCACCCTGCAGAACCAAACCCACTTCCTTCAGTTCTGCTTAGAGGTAATCTTTCTTCTTGAGAAAAAAACCTCATCAGACTGTAAAGTATTTACAAGAGATTTCCTCCTTCCTTTTCCAGTGTAACTCGATCATACTGTAAAGCATTTAGGAGCATATGCTATATAGTTTTTGGAAAATCTGGGAAAATTAGTTTTTTAAAAAAACATTTACAATCTAATATCTTTATCTCATTATATCTCTAATGTTCAGCTAAGAGACATTAATTTTTCCATATTGCAGTGACTTTTAAGTTTTTGCTGTTCTCTGTTTCAGTTTTGACTGCTGTCTTCCTGTTCATATTTTATGGTGTGTTTTATCTGGCTTATTGGTGTGATCAATTCCATTGTCTGTCATCTCTTTCTTCAGCAAAATCATCTTAATCATTGTTTTGTCCGTGTGTTGTTCTCATGACTAAAATGCTTTGGCCTGATTTTGTTTCACAGGAAAATTTGAAACTGAACAGTTTTCTTCTTGAGTACACTTTAAAATGATAAAGGAGAGATTGTAGCCTTGAGTAAGTCAGAAGAAGAAAGAGTCTGCCTCTTAGATCCTCACCACTTGACTGGGAAAATAAGGAAAGGAAGAGATGGCATAGCAAGTGTGTGCCACCTGTTTTAGAAGTAATCTGATTACAGCCCGTGCTCCTTGGTATATATTGTCCGTTGAGGAGCAATGTATGTGCCTCTTGTCGGACAACATTCTTTCTTATAAATTAATCTGTTTATGGCATACATGTTAAATGTTCAGTTATTTCATGTGAAGAATTTTTCTTTTATTGGGAAGCAGGCTTCTGAAACTAAAGAGAAACAGTGCTTTAGTTCTATTTTTTTCTGTCTGTAGAGTCACATTCCTTTTTTATAGACTTTTAGAACATTTCTAGTCATTAGTATAGTATTATAAAGCTCAGACTGAAAACATGTAGTTTTCTCAAAAGACATTACTTTTTTCCATTTTTTATATATATTTAACAACATGTAAGTATATAATATCTGAGTTAAGTTTGCATCCATACTTATATAAACAAATGTGCCTTTTATGGCAGGAACAAAATAAAATCCTTATCTCCGAGTATAAAAATTAAGATGGATTTATTGGCTAATTTGATCTGCCTTCAAATGCATGCTATTTAAAAAACTTCTTTTATATGTTGGATAAGGGAGAAATATTGAAAGATATTCTCTGATGTAGAACAGAGAATATTTATAAATGCAACTCTAGATAAAGAAATTCATTTAATAGTGTAGATAAATCTAATTCTGCATACTAGAAAATGAGCAAGATTGGGGCATTTTTTGTTCTAGTGCTTCTTATGACTAGCATTATTTTAGAAAAAATATCATAAAAATATCATTGAACTGTTTTTAAAGTTCCTGTTGTGCTCTTAATTAAATGTAGTCCTCTGTAGTTAATTGTACTTTCACAGGTTGATTACATGGGCATATATTAATGAGGACTCACATGAAATCTCTCTTTAGTATACAGGAAAAGAAAAATTCTGATTTAGATCACACTTTACAGATATGTGTAAGAATAGCAGGCTCTGTTGTTACACAGTAATGCTGTTTGCTGTTTCTGCTAATTTTTTACAGTTAAAAGGAATTTATTAGCAAATCAACATCTAAACAACAAAATCAAAGAGATGGATTGTTACTTAACACCAGCAACAACAGAATTCCAGGACACAGCATTCAGATATGTAGCACATGTCTGGAGTGATTTAGCTGAAAGGTCTTTCCATTTAGTATCTTTTCTACAGCAGTGGTCAACAGGAAATGTCCACGGAAGCACGTAAGAATAGCGTAAGCATATTCCTTACTACCTCCAGGTACTCTTCCAAATGTCAGAGATTTGTAACTTAGGGACTTCGTAGATGGGCTGTGGTTTCTATTTACTTAGCATCCCATTGATAAGACTGGCAATACGAGCAATTGATAAATAAATCAATAGACCTGTCTTCTCACGTACAGATTGTAGAGAGAGGCTGGTTAAATCTCCTTCCTTGGAGATACTCAGCAGTGTGAACAGACTGAACTAATAGGAGCATGTCTAACTTCATTTCACATGTTAGTTAACATGATGTTTGCAGACTTCTCTATTGCTCCCTCCACATCGTGTCTTTTTCCCTTCTTCTTTATTGTCTGTCTCAATTAGATGTTCTCTTCAGCAAGTACTTCCACTGACTGAAATTATAGTGACAACACAACTGAGCCTTTGAAATCTTGGGCACTGTGGAGCTTGAGAACCAATTAGAAAACTGGCAGACATCAGGCAAGCTGATTTCTACTGCTAATAGTTTTACAAGTTAATATTAAGTTATGTACCCTAATGCAATTGAGTCATTTTTCAATTGATAGGCGTTGATGGGCTGTGGGACATTCTGTGGATTAGTTATGTCTGAAAGGTGTGAGAGGGGCACCTTGCTTGTTCTTCCCATTTTGCCCAGTACATGAAAATGTTTTCTGGTAGGAGCTATGTATGATAGCAGCAGCATATGTATATGAAAAGATAATGTGTGGAAAAGTAACATTTCCTGGTATGTAATTATTAGTATTCATTAAAAAAAAAAAAAATAAGTAAACAATGGAAAAAAAACCCACAAAACCTGATATTTTTAGTGCAGTATCTAGTTAAGCAGAGCAACTAGGCAGGCAGTAACATGTTGAGGAACACAGTGATGCTAAACTGGACTTCTTAACTCTCCTTAGATTTTTTTGGGGGAAAAAGACGTGTCAGAAATTCCTGAACAACAGTTAATTCTTGGTCCTGCATTTAATGAAATGTACTCTTCACTGAGGTTAAAGTTGTGGAACATGTTTTAGTTGAATTAACAGCTTCCCACCATGAAGATACAGTTGTAACTGCCCCTATTATCCTTTCTCTGTTACTCTTCTGTTAGAGCTGCTGGCTGTGTATTTCTGTCTCACCTTTGCACTGCCTCTCATGTTTGTCAAATCCTTCCTATAACTGATTCAGGAACAACATAGCCTTTTTTTTTTTCTGTTAGTTTCCCTGGATAAATGAACTGAATTGGCTCACAAGAGAAGACCAGAAATTTTCTTAATAGTGAGAAAAAAATAATTCCAGTGCAACCTGTTGTGATTTTTATATTATTTCATTGAGCTGTACCCTAAGAAGTCAGGTAAGTCTATATTTCTGTTCCTTGCTTGTAACTGACCTGTTGAGCATACTTTCTCCCAATTTTGATCCATTCACCTTGGAACGGGAACCATTTCTCAGTAAATAATAAGGTTAGCACAGTAAGGCCTGAAAGCACTCAGTGAATGCGTAAGTTTAGCCTTATACATGCAATTGACAAGAAAATAAAATCAACATTCTTTGTCTGTCTTTTTTTTTGTTTTTAGGAGGATTGTATTTTGAAACAATTAAAAAGAAATACATAACCATCTCTCCCTCTCTCAGAAATCTGTATGTTCATTAAGTTTAATAGCATTTTTGAAAGTGATAGTATTTCCAGACACTTAGATTCTGTAAGAAATCCAATTACTTCTTTCTCCATTACATCTTTGGAAGGATTATTTAAATATTTTATAGTCCTAACTGCACACAGCACTTTAATCCTATTGTTTGTAGATTGTCATTCTCCTGCCTTCTTTTTGCTTATAGTCTCCCATTAGACACTACAGGCACATCCTGATAATCTCAAAATCCAGGAAAGTTCTATCTTGCAATCAATGTCTGCCTGCCCCCTCTATTTACTTTCCACTCCTTGCATATTTTAAAGTAAAAGAACTAGACTCACAATCTTCTCTTTAGCACAGTACAAACTATGACTTCAAAAAATCATATGTAGTCCTGAGTTTGTCAATGCCATCTCTTCTCTTGTTCCTTTACTTGCCTTCCAATAACTCCAAAGGATTCACCTCTTTGCTTTCAGACAGGCATACTGCCTTGAAGAAAGTATTAACTGAGCAAAATGACATTCCAATCTCTTAGCTAAAAGGGGGGAGGATATGGCATATATCTCCACAAAACAGGGCCTAAATGAGAACTCCTGAAATTCTGTGTGATATACTAAAGTGTAAGTGACATGAGTTTGCAAGAGCACTGAATCTCCATGTACTACTTGTTCACAGATGTCACAAAGGAAGGCAAGGTCAGATTTTCATAGTGTTGCTGTTTGCAAGTTAAGAACTAGTTCACGCCATGTCTGGTGTGGGCACTGTAGCCTGCTTGCATGTAATTGTTTAGTTATGTGGCCATTCCAGTGATTTACAGGACAATCTTTTTGTCAGGCTTCCACAAGAGTCGAAAGACAAGTTCTGTTTCTCAGAATGTTCTTTATCACTGTGCATTTGTTGCTTTTTATTTTCAACAGAAGTCTAGAGTTATGTGGATACATAAATGTTTATGTTTATGCATTATATACATAAAATACATGTGTTTGAGTGTAAAGAAAGCATTGCCAGCATTTGTAAGAACGTTAAACAAGGGAAAAGAGATTCATGGAGAGATGCATAATCTTTGCTTTGAACTATTATTATTTACTTTACAAAGAAAGTGCAATAGTCTGTTAGTGATGCCAGTAGGACCTGCACGGATGGCAGAACATCTTCCTCTGCGATACAGTTCACTACTTTTGGTTGTTACCAATTCTAGCAAATAAAATTTTCTTGTCAACAGCGCTGCTGAACTGGTGCAGAAAATACTTTGACTGGGATTTATGTAAAGGAATACAGAAGAAGAATTTCCAGACAAATATTTGGCATTTTGCAAGCTTCTGTAAAGGAACAGGGAGGTGAGATATGTAATAGTAACATTGCTCTGCTTTTCAGTAAGTGCTTTCTGCTTCAACAATTAGAAGTGTTTGTATTCTGTTCAGAGTCATCATTTGCTGTCACTGCCTTCAAGTTGTCAAGCAATAAGTGCCTTTCTCTATTTGAAAGGGGCAGTTGCTCTGTAGCACCATGTGACTACTTCCTTTTTTCACACAATTGGGACTAACTGAAGCCATTTTTGCACCATCATATTTTACTATATCATTACATATCATTTCAGTTCTTGGGGTTTTTACCTGTTCTACTAGAGCAAATTAAGCAAATCTAAGTGAGGAGATCAATCCTCATTTCCTAGCAACCTTTGAAATGTGTTGGGAGTGAGCTAAAGGCCACTTCAGCCATTCTAATTTGCTTCTGTATTTAACTCCACAGTTCGAAAAGTAAATGATCTGGGAGTTAATAGGGCTGCACTTCTTACATCCCCACTGTTCATCAGCTGAGTTTCAGAGCATGGCATGTCAAAAATTAAATTTTTTCTATCTATGATTCTGAAAATAACTGTTTTAAGCCCAGTATGTGGTTCCAACTTTTTTCACTCTATGTGAACTCCAACCTCTCCCATTCCTTGACTAATAAAACAGTCTGGTTTTCCGGTTCAACAGATTTGTTTCACAAGTACATTATGGGGTGAGATACATTCTCAAGTATCTTTGCTGACAGGGGAAAGGGCTGCCAGAGAAGATTTGAGAAGCAGACAGCTTTTGCCACCTGTATTGTTTGGAGATTTCAGAAGCTAACAGACTGGTTAGTTGACTTGTTACAAGTCTTTCTGATTACCATCTGTCACACACACCTTGCATGATAATTTACCACCAGGGATGAGGTCTCCAAATAAATTTACAGCTGGCATGTACTTTTTACAAGAATTCACAACAGTTGCTTGCAAGTAAACACCAGAAAGGCTTTCATTTTATTTTTTGTTATAAGACTTGAATCAGTCAAACACTCATAGTTATATGTTCCTTGTTTTATGTTATGTAAACACTGAACATTGAAACAAATCTCGTTTTCTGTGGAACTGCTTATTCCAACAAGGATTCAAAACAACTTTTGTTTATTGCAGTGTGTATATACCTTTCTTGTCCTTTTTTTTAGGGAATTCTGTTTAGTTGAACTCATTTGCACTTTCTTTCACAGGTTTTCCCTGTTGTGATGGACTAAAGTAAGTAGGTAAGCTTTTTGTCCAAGCGGTGAAGAGGAAGGATTGTGGTTATCATCAGTAATGGGTGAAATGTTGTGAAGAGGCAGATTTCACAGTAAATGAATACATTTCTATAAGTTAGCCAATCTGATGTCCCCTGTTGTAGCTCATACTGACCAGTGCTTTTAATGGATGGAAGAAACAAGATATTAACATTTTTCTACTGAATTATAGTAAATATATATAGTAAATTATATATATATTATCTTGAACATCTCACAAACTTCCAACCTGCCAGAAAATGAAGGTTTTATCAAATTTATCTTTTTATTTGAGAAGTACTTCGTTTTGGAAAAGATGTGGAAGGATACGCTGTTACTTAAAACATGGAGTTATTCTTTCAGAGTTACAATTGGACTTTCAGTTCCATGATTATGTGCTAAATAATGAGTGTTGAAAGACTTGACAGAAGAATAATGCTTTTTGATTATTCCAAGTATTACAAAGACACTATGTAAAGCAACCTTTGCCTAAATGGACCATGAGACTGTTGAAGCCCATAAGTTCACATAAGGTCAGTAGAGGTGAGTTTGTTAAAAAATATAATTTATTCCCCCATCAGGTTAAGCAGCTGTTTCAGTTGTATCAGTGAATATTCTACCTGCAATCAGTGTTAAAGAAGGGATTAGTGTTTGTCATTTATTGTGCTTTATGATTGGTGTGATTCATTATCTATCGAAAATATCTCTTTTATTTGACTTTTTAAATATTTTGCATTGTGACTAGTTAAGTGTTGTACTTCATTGCGTATGTGGGCTAGAAAAAGTTGAGAAGAATAGTATATTGTACTATGTTTAAATTACTCTGTAGCACAAAGGTATAGGTTTATAAAGGTAGGTAATTTTATGTACTATATAGTATAGCACAGACTTTCAGATGGCAAAATTACATTACTTCAATAAAACCATAACATAAAATCATGCACTGTCAATCAGATTCTTTGGTAGTTATGAAGATGGCAATATGAGAAGGTTCCAGAGATATCAGTGGCCTTGTCTTTGAGGTACTTGGTAGTATACTGGTATCGTGAAGAAAAGAAAAAGTTAGAATTTGTTTTTCCTCATTTTTTCCTTTGAAATGAGAAGTGCTGATAATGCTACAATGCTGCCACACTTTTTTTTTTGCTACATCAGTTGCTTCAAGAACATGTGTCTGACTGTCTTAAACTTTTCACAAAGAAAAAAAATGGTTTATAGAAGGCAAGCATCTGGCCTAGAATTTCTTATGGTTAAGAAGTAGTCATTATAAAGGACTGTTTTGTTTCCTTCAGTGTCTATTTTCTTTTAAAGCTAGCAAAACTCATCTATCAATTCTCCTTTCTTTCTTAGCATTTCAATATGATCACAGAGCTCTGAAGCTGTCCCTGTGATTTTTCAATTTTTTATTTTCCAGTAGGCTATAGGGCATATTAGACTGGTGTGATATTAATGGGTCTAACTGAAATAAAGTTTAATGGTTTTTCTCACACACTTCATCACTAAGCCAGTGGCACTTTTTATTGTCATCTTTTCTTTCTAGTTGTTGTGTTAGCTCGTCCTAATTATAATGAAACTTTTCAAGGCTGCATAGAGTAACTTCTTCCTTGATGCCTGAGGTTTAGGGGTTTTTTTTTTCCTCCTCCCTTTTTTCCCTCACCATTATAAGTGTTTGATTCCATTGTGCTTACCACCATCTGGAACAAACTGTGTATTTACAAACTGTTTTCGTTCATCCAGTTCATGGCTAAACCAATTTGCATACAGCTCATAAAATCTGTTAATCATCTTTGACTAAGATTTAAAACATACTTCAATATTCACAAGAAGGACTATCATATATATATATATATATATATGTCAAGGACAATTCTAGCCTCTTAAACTCCATTATATCGAGGAAGGAATTCTGCTTTCGTTTCTGCAATGGGCAATGATGTCTATAGTCATCCTTAAGATAGGGGAGTAAAATTTGTTTCCTGATTTATCCCCATATTTCTAATTCCAATTATTTGTATAATAGTGTAGGTCTACAAGTTTGGAGAGGATCATACCTCCTATGCAACTTGAAAGCATCTTGTGCAGACAGTCTTGTTTTCCTTGCAATTACATTGTCTGTGGAGTAGAACAGTTGAATAAAAAAATGAGGCATCTGCTTCACAGTAACAGAATTAGTTTTCTGATGATGAATATTGTAATATTAAATAGGTACCTTGAGAGAGTAGCTACTGAATTCATGAGAATTAAAGGGGTTATTAAGGTGCATACTTTTGAAGTATTATTGACATATAGTCATAAGTAGTAGTCTTACCTTAGTTTCATTGTACAAACTGAGCATTCATTATGGACAGTAATGCAATTCTATCTTTAAAGCAGATTACTAAATGTCTTAAGGATTAAACTTGTCTTTAGCCCTATACAGAGGAAAAAAAAAAGTCCAGTGACAGATTATATATTAGCATTTAATGGAAACAGTAAAGACTTACCTTTGCCAATATGAGGCGGAATGATTGTACCTTTCAGTAGTGTTGAAGAAAGTTGCATCTTAAGCAACGTACAGGATTTGCACTATTAGTCAGCTGTGTCATTTAGCTCATGTCGTCATTTGGATCTGCTGCAACATCCAGACGTAGTAATGTGTCAGAGTAAAAATAAGATGAAGAATACAGTTAGAAAAATGCTACTGTGTTTCAGCACCACAACATATTTTTGTGTATTTCCTGTAGTTTACCATTTTACAACAAGAAATGACAAAAGTTGTTTGGTCAAATTCTTAGAAACCCCATAACTGTACGTCTGCATATTCTATAAGCACATTTAGTGTGGCTACTCTGTATAAAAAGACTACCTTTTATAACATCTCTAAAGCAAAGCAGCTTTTTCTAGGTTCTGTTAGATTCAAGCACTCTTAGTTTATATTTTAAATTTTTGTTAGCTAGTGCTTAGTTAAGTCCTCCAGCTATATTGCCCTTTGATAGATCCTTCCTCTGTTGACAACAGTGGTGATCGTCAATATTTATTTTAGGCTAGAGTTTATGCTTATAGTATATTTTAATGGAGGTAAGATTTTTTGTGAGTAGTATATCTTTACTCTTTTTCAAAGTGAATCTAAGTTCATTGCCTCCTTTAATTTTTTTTTTCATTTCTGTGTTAATGTTCTACATATATTTTATAAATTATCATTTGTAGGCAAATATAATAATACAGCTCTTTTTCTTTTCGCTGTTTTTCTGGTATCCAGATGGATTACTGAAAGTTTAATTTAGACTGTGAAGTGAAAACTGGAAGTGAAAGTAGTCTTAGAGAACAAATCTTCTAAAACAGGAGGTGCTATTTCTGGTAGGTATTTATAGCATAAAAATACACTATAAGCAATGATTTGGTTCTCTTGCACACATTTTTAAAAAACCTGCAGGTATTTCTGGGCAACACTAACAGTGCACAGTGGCTAATTACAGAAATGTTAAATAGAAGTTAATTTTGTAGAGTAAAATTTAACACTCAGATTACATATAGGTATATTCAGAAAACAAAGATGTACTTTTTGACATTTGAGTTTTCCCCTAAATGTAGTTTCAGTTTTAATTCATCACCTTGCTTTGTCAAACTTTTTCGCAGCTGCTATGTAAATTAAATCTGAGTATGATGCATTCCATACTTTCAAAATGCTGTTGAATGTGTGCCTTGAAACTTGGCTTCAAAACATGTAGAATTGAGGCCTCCATATTTAGCATGGTTTACCTTTTGCAGTGCCATCTGGTGTCAATGAAAAGAATAGTAAGTTCTTTGTTTTCTAAGCATTCTATCTGAAAAATAAAACCAAGGAAATGAAATACAACTGAAGTTTAGTATAAAACCAGAGTAAATTTTATGTTTCTTAGACATGTATTTTTTTAAAAAGGAATACTTGGATTTTAAAATACATGTATGACAATGTATTGTTTCTTAGACTTTTGAAATATTTGTGGATAGTTTCCTTTTGTGTTACTCATTAGGAAATAATCTGGAAATTATGGTTTTTGGAAGTCAGATTTGGATTTAATTGGCAATTTGGCTTGCAAATATTTTCATGTCATTATAGTAACTGGCTTCAGTGTCTGTCTTTAAAAAACATATCATTTTTACCTGAAAGATCGATAACAAATTCTATCATTTTCCATCTTTATATCGAAATGTTAGTTAGAAACTAAAGTATTATTTTCTCTGTAATGTCTTAATATGTATGATATGAACATCTAGTTGCATTTTTGCATATGGGAAGACACCTTGCAACTATGATGGATTATTTCGTGTGTTCATTAGAAAATCATACCCATGACAGACTTCTTACAGTTTCAGAATATTTTTCTTTGATTTTGGTTAAATATAAATATATTGTGGTCATGTATTTTTGGCTAAAGCAGACTATACCAATTCATGGCAGTTGGACAAATTAACCTCAAATGAAATCCCCTAAGATTTCTATGTGTAGAGTTTGTTATTTTCTTTTGTGGCTTAGAGGAATTAGTTCTTGTGAGATTAATAAAAAGGAAATCAAAATATATAGGGGTTTTTTTTCTCATGGTAGAGATCTTGGTTTTGCTTTATTCTGAATGTTACAGAAGACAAAAATACTTGCTGCCTGTGTAGAAACTTGATCCCAGTACAACTCTGACTTGACTTAACTGCAAAAACTTACTAAGCAGATTGTTGTAATTGAACTGATTGACCCAATCCTCTGTCCCTTTCAATTTATTCTTAATGTATTCATCAAGCTGTGCCTTACAAAAATGTCTAACTGTGAAATGCTAGCACTTGGAAAACACCTTCCTTGATTCCCAGTGCTTTTAAGATTTGTGATAGGGGTAATTTGATTTACTTAAAATGGTCATTCAAAAGTAGGACCATTTTTAGAGGTTAACCATCCATGTTAAATGCTTCATTGTACTTCTCTGGTCTCAGTCTACAGTTTATCCATGAAACACAGGTGTTTATTATCCTAGCCTGAAGAAGGATCAGAACCTATTCCTGCTCAGTTTTTCAGACTATCTTTTTTTCATCAATAGTTATTGCGTAGTGCTTGAGATGAAGAAGCTAATGACAGCTGCATGGCTTACACCATGTGTCTGTCTGCCCTTGGTAGAAGTCATATCTGCTGCACTGACATTCTTTTCTCTAGTATCTGAATCCTCTTTAAAGCAATCTTAGTCTTGCTTCTATGTAGAGTTTGTAAGTACTTGACTTGACGTAAAGATTTAGGTGTTTGTTCATTTAGATCATGAATTCATGAAAAGAAAGATGGAAAAATCTATGTTTCTGTCAAACTCAGTGTAATATTGATGATGGTAATAAATTCACCAGCTAGTCTGCGTAGCTAGAGTTTAAGTAGGCTTTGTGCTTTAAAGTCTATAGTCTAGGCTTACATAAACATTGTATACCTTGAAAAGCAGGTGAGTACAGTAGCTAACTACCATTACTATAAATAGAGGTTCATTTTGAAGCTTTAGTAGAGGAAAGAAAATCTTGTTCTCTGTATCTTTAGTCTCTTGAAAACTAGACTCTTTCCTTTATCTATTTCTTTCTCCTGTATTGAGAAAATCTCTTTAAATGTTCAGGAATTTGGAAAATGCTAACTTTCGGCATTTATCTCTCTGTTTGTAACTTAAGGTTTTAGCACCAAAAAAAAAAAATAGTAGACCAAATGTTCTAAATGTAATCACATGTAATTTTGCATTTGCAAGTAATGTTATCAAGCATTTCATTTTAGCTTTTATTGTTATTTTGTGACAACAAATTGCCTCTTTTCACTGTCTTCTGTTTGCCAAGAGATGGCAGCAAAGGATTGAAAAGCAAGTTTGGATTATTTCGTTTGAACAAATTATCTACCAAGTAACAATCAGATATCACTGAAGGAATGTTTTCTTCATCCCAGTAATATAAGATAAATTTTTAAAGATGCTTTTTAGTGATCAGACAACACAAGAAAAATGAAACTTGTGATTGTTTTTCAAGGTTGTTTTTAAGCTCATCTATCTGTTAATATGTATGCTTCAGACTGAAATTCTTTCTAATATAATACATTAAAGAACACTGACATTCTGTCGTTGGCATGCACAGGGAATGAATCATACTCCTTAGATTTTTTTTTTCACTAAAATCTATATTTCAGATAAGCTTATGGTACATTACAGTTTCCATGGGTTTTCCTGCACGAAGGCCACAAACACCTCAGGAGCTTGGCTCCCTGCATGAATTTCCCAGCATATTTTCCCATGAATGCTGAGGAAATACATTTGCGGTAAAGAGTATTTTTGATTGGAGAGACAGAGGAGTACCTGAAACAAACAAAAGATCTGCATGTGAAATGCTGTTGCTCTCCAGAACTGAAGTGCCTACCATTTACCAGAGAAGAATTACTGGATAACCTTGAGCAAGAGATATAAGGCAGCACAAGGAGCAAAGCCTGAAGTTGTAGGTAACTTCCAGTACTGAAAGCGTTGTTGCAGATCAGGTGAGCTGCATAACACACCCTTCAGAGCTTGATGCCAGTGCCACACGAGTGTGGTTGTACTCCTTCCAAAAAAAACTAGAGGTTCTGTAAAACAATGGATATCTCCATGTGGCTTTTGGACAGCTAGGGATTACTACAGTGCTGGGACATGTTTTAGGCTGTCTCATAGCCCATGGAAAACTACACTGTACTATGCTTTCAGAATACAGGGACAGATGGTGGTGGTTCCAGATGGGTCTTATGTGATTGCTAAGTTCAGCAGCTACCAATCTGTTTTAGGCTGGTAGGGCCAGTAGTGAAAGTTGCTCTCTGTCTTTTTCTAACCACTCTGTTTCTTCATCTTTTTTTTTTCCCCCCTCCTTTAATCTCTCCATGCCACATCAATCACATTGGTCTTTTCTTACTGTGTCTTTGCTTTCCCTCATCACATGCTACTGCTCTCCTCTTTCTGCTGTATCCTTGCAATTCCAGTGCTGCAAGGAGGCACTAGTAATATTAGAATAACTGTGTAATTACCTCTTTAGTTCCCTTTCACATCCTTACAGCTGCCAGCTCCCTAGAGCAGCAGATCTTTCAAGGAATCAGCAAATCATGGTAATGCTTACTGCCTTGTGCTCTCTCCTTAAGCAGTATACCAGTAAAATCAGTGCTGGATCTTCTGAGTTACCAGTTAGAACAAATTCTCAGAAAGTGAAAGATTTAGTTTTTATTTTAAATCATCTAGGGGCACACATATCACGTGTTCCACCTCCTTGGAGAATGCCCATGATACAATTTTAAAGGCAACTATGTCGCTGGTAAAATAAATGTAATATATTCCTGAGGTGAGAAAGAGTCTACAAAAGTAATGAGAATATATACTTATATTCAGATCTACTCGGTTCCAGGGTCCATTTTTGTGTTTTATCTAATAGTTACCTGACCAACGTAGTTGGTTAAGATTGAAGCACCAAAGTATGAATAAGTTATATATGCAATGTTTCCGAGGACCTGGACATTATAGCACAGTATTATACAAAACAGACTGAATAGAAACGTGATTAACTCATTTAACATCTATATTATAAGACATCTTTTCAAAGTTTCCTTTCTAGGTAAGGAAATGTTAGTGTTTACATGTCTTCCGTGTGTAGCTTGTTGCATATTCACTTCAATAGAGAACTGAAAGAATTTTGTGTTTTAATCATTCCCCTTTAGTGTGCATTGTCCAGTAGCCAATACAGGGCCGGGATAATTGGTTCTAATCTGAATTTTAACATTGACGTTATTATTGCACTTGACAGAAAATGAGGACTAATGACTAAAACATTGATAAATTGAATAAATTAATATAAGTCATGTCTAATTTGCTTACTTGCTATGCACTGTAGTGAAATATTCATGTCATTCTGGATATGTACCATCATGTTTACAAATTGCTTTTTTTTTTTAATGGCTATACAAGGTGTCTTGCATTAGAAAGGCACATCATTAAATTTAAAAGCTTTATTGACTTCTAAGCAGTTATATTTTGTAATATTATAGTTACTAAATAAGATATTTAAATATTGCCACTTTGAACATGGTTCTTTTTCAGAATCACAGAAGACATTGGGTTTTGTTTACCTTAAATAGAGCTGATACTGTAGAAGAGGGAGAACTGGAAACTTTCCAGTTGGGTGCAAAACAAGGAACCAGTGAGAGGTGATTTAACCTGTTTCTGAGGAGTAGTTTAACGTGAACATTCGTAAGAAGAGAACACTGTCTTTTTTTTTTTTTTTTTCCTCATATAATGCAATTCTAGCCATAAATGTGAAAACTTGTCATTTCTTAGGTTGTGAGGAAGAGGTACCACAAATATACTCAGGAAAAAGTTCTGATTATGCAACACGAAATGATTACCTATACAGCTGCCAGTAGTGCTGTCTTTGACAGAGGACTCCAAGAGTAAGAAATATAAGATGTTATAATACACACAACATATATTTTAGACCTGATCTAATAGTGAACGTCCTAAAACTACAGTGATTCGTATTGAAGACATAGTTCAATCTTGATCATTTTTGCCTGAAAATATTGTGTTGAATAGTAATACAAACTTATACTAGTTATGGTAAACCACTATTTTCTTGGAGATAGGAACAGTAATTTAGGTAAATTATTTCAAATGTTTTTAAAAGTTATTATTTTGAGAAGTTATGGTAGAAAGTATAGAAGTTACAGAAAAATATATAGAAAGATAAGATGAGGGAGGAATAACAAAAAGAAGAGGGAAGAAACGTGATGGCCAATGTGTGCTGGGTGGGGGTAAGATGGAAATTCAAACAAACTCAATGGCTTTAGTCAGCAGAAATGACCTGCATCTCCTTTGTGTAAGTAATATCTCAGCAAGCTTTGGAACAAATCCTCACACCCTACCGACTTCTAATACTTAGCAGAAAATGACTTACTGAATAAAAGATGCGACAAGTTAAAAGGATCTTTTCATTGTAAGTCAACATAAATGCTGCAGAGAGTTGGTGCTTTTGCTGTCAGGAGCAGGTGAATTACGTTTCAACTCTCATCCTGTCTCATGCAACTGCTTACAGCTTTTCTAACACATACCTGGGGATCTCTCTTCATGTGAAACTTAATCCATTTATGTGGAGGACAGTTAAGAGACTAGTCTGCTGCTCATTAAGGAATGTAAAAGAAAGCCTAGGATAAGGAACACGTTTTAAAACAGTACCCTGGAGAGGAAAGAGATAGGTAGGGGATTGGAATGAGAGTATTAAAATAGTCTTAACTGTCATTATTTTTTATTAAGCATTGAGAATTCTGAGGAGACTTTATAATAGTAAAGATTTAATTCTCTCTGTGGTTTTGGGGCTGAGAGAGGGGATTTGTTTTAAACACTGAGGTGAAAGAGTTCCATCTTGTTTCTAAAGTGATACAAAAAATAAAAAAGATATATAATATTTGTATAAGGGCAGATCTAGATTAAGGTTCAGATGTGGCCAACTGACAGTGGCTCATCTCATGGAAGAAGTACTGGTAAGGTCTCTAGAATATTCCTTGGAGAAAATGTGTTTGAGAAATCAGTAGCTCACTGAAAATAGATTGTAAACATTTATGACAATTTAGAAGAGTTTCCATGGCAGGATGGCAGCCTTATGCCACTGAATTATTGCATGAAAAAAATGCATTCTTTCATTCCTGTAGTAATTTGCAAATGCTCTTTTAAAATGTTTTATTTATTACATGAAATGCTTCTTTTCACTATCCTAAATGCCAGTGTTAGAAGTCTCTTGTGACAAGTATGAATGAAGCATGATCTGCAAAAGCCTCTCATTTTTTAGTACTTAAAATTACCTTATATCTGTTGTATGTTGCCATAATGCAAGACCACACTGTATCAGCTGAAGTACATCTGGATATTAAAGACACTGTTTTGTCCCCAGAATCCAGAACAGATCAGTTTTATGTAGCACTGGTAGCACTTTTCTGGCTGATGGAAAAAAAAGAAAAACCCTAAATCCACTTCTGTTGTAAAACTACTATGCTTTATTTGAATGAAATTTGGAAATGAAATTTAGATTAGGAGAAGGAAACACAGTGACATTTGTTTTCTCAAAAAAATCTCCAGAACTCCTACAGAATTATTAACTTTCCTTTAAGAAAATCAACATAGAGACTAAAATCTCTGTGTATGCTAAGAAATGCATTTAAATGTTTATGTTCTACACATAGACACTGGAATCTGTGGTAACCGCACTACATAGTTGATCTGTGAATATAACTAGTATGTTAAAAATGCTTGGCACTGTCTTGACCTCAACTCTGTCAGCACAGATTAAGTCCGCTGTATTTCACATGTGATTTCACGTAGCTGACCTTGAATATGGGAGGAAGGAGAAGCTACATAGAGAACACATAGAGTCTGATGGTTGTTGTTGAGGCAAATTCACAGTTTTAATTGCTTAGAATCATAGAATCGTCATGGTTGGAAAAGACTTCTAAGATCATTGAGTCCAACCACTAACGTAACACTGCCAAGCCCATCACTGAACTACACCATATACCTCAGCACCTCATCTGTGCATCTGCTTCCTTTGAAGAAGGTCTTAGAAGATCCAATGTTTAACAGTGGAGTCAAGGAGAGGCAACTAAACAGTTGAGGCTTTCACAAAATCTTAAAGGCTAGAAGAGACCTCAAAAGATCATCCAGTCCAACTCCCCTGCCAGAGCAGGACCACCTAGAGTAGGTCACAGAGGAGCTTATCCTGCAATGCCAAAATACTTGATTGCAAGTTTCTTAACTTTGCAGGCTTATCCTTAAGGCCTTATGCTGCTACTTATTTTCCCTCCAATCTTTGCGTTGCTTGAGGTTAGTGAACAACATAATTCTTTGCTCTTTCCTTATTTTCTCAGGGTCTTTCTCTGCAATAATTGCCTACAAGTAACATAGTTTGGTGCTAGGTAGGAAGAATAGCAGAAACTTTCTATGAAGTAATTACCTAAGTAAGGATTTTATAAGTTTTTTTATTATTATTTTTTTCTTCTTGAGAAGGCTTTCTTTTTTGGATGAGAAGTTACAAATCCAGTTTTGTAGTGGCTAGCAATTCTGAAATAATGTTTTAGTTCAGACATATGTTTTAACTGACCCATAAACAGAAAAAAAATAGTATGAATTCTAGAATCTGTTGAAAAAGCATAGACTTACAAAGGAGACAGAGTATGGATGACATAGTCATCAACAGTTTCCTGTTGTTTTATCTGTGTGTTGCATTGATAACTCTTTTATTGAAACAGAGAAATAAACCCCTTATAGATATTCTGAAAAGTCTGTTGTCTTTGCTATCATAACAATTATTAAAACTCTTCAAACCACTAATTGCAATACAGAGATTTTCCCATCAAGCTTCAGTTAAATATTTGCATATACAAGAATACATTCAATATCAATATGTAATTATGTTATGCATAGAAAGATTCCCTAGTCAAATTCAGTAAAAACAGATGGAGTTGCTACATGTGACTAGTAGAGATTTAAACTTAGTAGAAAAGGTATAAGCTCTATAAATACACAAGAAGATTGTAAGATTTCTTATTCTTCTTTATCAGAAAGACAGTATGCTAATTCACCTCAAATCTGCTGCTTTCTTCTTTTGTACATAATACCTAAAATGTCAGTAGGAGTTGATACATATGTGCATGTGGGATAGAGAAATCTAGAGAAGATTTTCTCATAGTTTTGCATGTTATTCTACTAGTAAAATTATCCATCGAGTCACTGAAAGATATAATCTGTTCTTATGCTATTTGAATGTCATCACTATATCCACTAAGCCTTTGAAAAGTCTCTTTATTGGAAATTGATATGTGGGAGAGAGATTTGGTTTTTTGTTTTTTTTTTTTTTTTTTTTTTTCCTAAATATCAAAGGGAAGACTTCATTTTGTCTGGTACAAAGAGAAAACAAAACCAGACCACTCATATAAAATATTTGCTTACTGGAAGATTGCAAGTATATTGCTTAAGAAAAACTTGACAACCCAACATGTAGGGATTTAGTAGATAACTCCATTAACACTAACAAGAGCAGTTCAGCTTATCTCTGACATTGCAACTAGACTGCTGACAAGCTCTGCTGTTCCTTCAGATGAGGGAATTGTGGCAACTGAAAAGATAATAGTCACATAGTGAAGGATTGTGTCTGAAGAAGAAGTAGACAGGATTTTTTCATTAACATTACAGAGCTCTTGCCATTCATTAGGCAACTTGCTTTTAAGACTACATGAGAGTTGTCACTTACTATATAGTATCTTTTCATAAGAAATGTATGTATCATATAGAATTGCATTTAATCTGTTGCCTTAGGGAATTTCTGCACAAAAGCAAAGTGGCCTTATGCTATTGTACTGTGTCCTGAACAGTGGTGGTGGCAACATTCGTATGTACAAGTCTTCATCAGACGTTAACAAAAATGCAGTTTTGACTTTAGAAAGCCAGGTTCACTTTCCTGATGCACCTCCACTATATGATGTTTTCTTGGTGTTATGCTCCATACAAGCATCACTCTGATACATGATAGAATTAATCCTTGGTTGTAAAACACTCTGTTAAAAAACACAAGAGGTTTCTAGTTACACAAGTAATGTTCAAGAGGGCTGAAGATGAGACACTGATCTCAACGGTGCAATTACTTACTAGGTTGCTCAAGAACAAGCAGCTGGCCAGACAGAAATTTTATGACAGTTACCCATGTCCAGTCTATGCAGGACTAAAAATCTTCTGCCTTTTGTTCTGAACTCTAAAAGACTGTTAGAATATTGGTGATGAAAGCAGGAAACAGAATACAGAGACCAAATATGAATTCAAAATAAGGATATAATAAATTATTTGGCTTCCAGTCATTCTTTAAACTATGGTTAAAATACTTGCTCTTTTGAAAACACATAATAGATATATGATAGAAGATGCCAACTAGGTAAAAGGAAGACACTAAGTGGTTATGAATTGAAGTCATCAGTCTTTGCCATAACTTCAGTAGCAGGACTGCACCACATTATTGATCATCAGTACTACTCTCTTCCTCGCTCTTTTTACGTAGCTTGAATAAAGAATCTGGCTTTACAAATGTTACTGTATCAGTGCCATGTGTGGCCAAAGGAATGAGTGTATCTTGAAGGGGGCAACCAAGAGTACCCAGGTGTAAAAAAAAAAAAATAAAAAAATCCAAGAGCCTTTTCTAATTCAGAAGCATGTTTTTCAATAAATTACTGCATAGGTGAGTGAGAGCATGTCATGTTTGCTCAGGATTCCATGGCATCACATATTTACACAATTGTGAAAATTAGAAAGCTGAGAATTGTTTCTTCTGCTCCTGCTGTTTTGAAGTTTGTACCAAACTTTATTCCTGCTTGAAACATTCTTTGGTAATAACAAAATGATAAATATTATTTCTGAGCTTTATCTGTATATCTTCTAATTTTGGAGGAGTCTATAACACTGTTGTGCTTACAAACAACTGTGACCTTTTTATTCTTTTGAATGTGTTCCTAGCTAATAAGAAGCATTTGTTGTTACCAGTCTCATCTTCTATGCAAACTAGATTATTCTGATGGGATTCTCTTCAGTTTATGTTTTTAAGAGATGAACTTGTAGGAGCAGATAAGAAAATGAAACTGAGAATTAGTTGTTTTTTTTTGAGATTCATTCAGAATAGTGTTTCTTCTGCAAGACCCAATTAAAATAAGAAATGGAGTTTTTCCCCCTTGCTTTTTCCCTTTTTTTCCATTATCACATTCTTCCTTTTAAAGTCCAAGTTTTAATTACAGGTGTATATACACATAGTCAATATGGAAACTTTCATTAAAGTAGAGTCCTAGAATCAAAGCAAAGGCAGGAACTGTCACATTAAATGTTGTCTGGTGTTAGTTTTACTACATTTGAATTTTGTTCTGTGTATTATTTTGATTATGTTGCTTGAAGTTTCCAAAATCATTAAATCTTTAATCTAAAATTTTTATGATCTAGGAGTGAAATAATAGGAAATTATTTGCTCTCAGTAGAATTACATGAATACATGGATTGTTTCATTAAAAAAAAAATCAAAGATGTTTTGCAATGTATAAGTTTCAGTGTTTAGGGTAAGCAAAATATCTTCATGATGTATGTCTTTTTAATTCTACTTTTCATGGGACAATACGAAACCTTTATCTAAATATGAATTAGTATCCTCCTCTGTTTGTCATACATAAGCTTTTAATTTCTTGTTCCATTTAAATACATTTCATGCATTTCTTCTTGTATTTAAATGTGGAGCTGCATTATGTGATTTTTAATTGGCTTTATTATATGTTATATAGAACTTAATCAGTTCTATTGAATGTTACCTGCAGATGCGTACAGTGAGGCCACATTACATTGACTTTTCATTTTTAAATCAAATCAACTGCATACATATAGCTGTTGCTGTGTTTGCTGCTGACAAAAAGGTTATTTACAGGCACTCAGTCAATATGTAACATACATGAGGACAACTACAAACTCCATAGTATAGACTTACTAGACAGCAAATAAGAATATAGTAATTCATGGCAGCTGACTATCCAAGCTCAAGGATGCAGAAGGCATGAAGAGCTTGGGAAAGCATTGTATATCAATGTGAGAGTTCTCCAGATGAAGGTGAATGTCTGCCAGGATACTGTGGCGACGAGTGAGGTACGATGGTGCCTCCTTATTATAAGTATTTTTATGCAAGTGAATATTTGATTCTGTCAAATTGCAGATCAACATGTCTTTTATGTGGAAGATTTTATAAAACTCCTGAAAACAGCTGTGTTGCAAAGGTAGAGGACTTTGGAAGTCGATGAAGAAAATGTATATGAAAACTAATCATAATTTACAATTCAGTAGTGCATTTTCCCTTCCTACCAAAAAAAAAATAATCAGGCAATTCGGCTTAATTTTGAGGAAAGGTAAATGGCAGATGCAGCCTGTAGACAATCCCAACATCAAATGTAATCCTGTTATCATTCACTGTGTTTTGTCATCTACAATGAAACTATCTTTTCAGGTGCAGTTGTCTATCTGAACAGAGCTTTTTGGGAAGAGAAGTTGTTGCCTCCAGTTTGTAAGTGGACAGACTTGAAAACTATTCTTGTGTCTAAATGTAATATAAGTTCTAATTAATCAATCTAAGCTGTGCTACTTAGTTGCTTTTCAACTAGAGAGCGGTATTGTATGCAAAATGAGTAATTTTTTTATCTTGTGTTACTTGTTTATGAAGCCTTCCAAGATGATCTTAAAAATCTTAGATTCTCTATGCATACATAGAATAGTAGAAGTTAATAAAAATCTAAAGCACAATTTTGTACCCTCCTTTTTTTTGTTTTTCTGATGGTGACCACAAAGTGGATTGATTAGAGTCACACAATCATTTGGGAGGGTAGCTGTGTTCAGACTGAAGAAAGAACTGTAATCAAGCAGGCTGTCAGTAGACACTAAATAAACGCTGCAAACAATCTTGTATTTGTGTCAGAATTTCTTTCTAAGCCTAGCCGTTTTCTTTTAAACCATGAATAACTGATTTTCTCTTGATTTAAGTTTTTATCAAACTGTGGAGTTTTTTGGTGTAAAAAAAGATACAGGATTTACATAAAATCACCTTTTTCAATTGACTACAATATGGAAGAAAATAATTTTTGTAATATGTAAAGACTTGCTTGGCTTGATTAGGAATCTGTTTTTGAGATATTTTAGAAGCCAATGAGTTTCCTTAGAAGACAGTGTTGCTTAGGAATCTATGAAAGTGATTTTCCTTTGCCTTTGAAAACACATCTATGCTCAATTGCTGGCATGCTATAAGTAGATTTTACATTGCATCTTTTAGAGATGCACCATTTCTACATAAGTCTCTTTGAAAGAGGGCTGAGAGAGAAATCTCTTTTAAGCGGCATTCAGTTAGAAAGATCGATGTCAGAGAGATTTCTTTGTCATAGAGATACCACCGGTCTCTACTCCCTGTGTACCCTTGAACAGTGTTAAGTGTTCGGTTGCATTGGAAAAGTGCACTACTCTTTCTGATAAAAAAAACCCAGTGCATTTCATTGCTTAAATGGAATTTGAATAACACTGTTGAAATCAATAGTAGCTTCTTATCCATATAAAGATAATTGATGTTTCTGAAACTCTTTAAATACAATGAGTATTTGATTCTGTTTCCTTCCATTGTTCAGCTTAACATGTTAGCATAGTAAAATTAAATGTTGCTTGTAAAATGACTGTAACCTTCAGTGGTTCTCACTTTTACAATACTTCTTTGTGGTCTGTTTTAGTAGATTAGCTCTAAATGAAGATAAGAGCTGCTGTTTTGAAATGGCTGAAATAGCAAGCCCATTTCTTTGCAGTGTATTGAAATCAGACACTTCAGTTGTCTCTGGTCATCCTGTAGTGAGCACTTCACACTCCAGCACTATTTTTTTCTTATTTTCTCGTGTTAGTCAAGTATCTGTGTTAGTTCCTCTGTTTCTGTGTGATCTGAACTCTAAAGTTTGGGACTGGAGATGGAGAATATCATTGTGGTTTTTGTTTTGTTTTGTTTTTAAATATATATACAGCTTAATCATGCATTGACCCAGAAATGTACATTTCACTGCATAAGTATGTTAGAAGCATGATACAGAAGTAACCTTGGAGATTGATAAGAGCACAGGTTTTCTGACTCTCTTTTCCCTATGGTGATACGGTAAAGAAACAGCTTCAGCTGGTGTGTGATGGGCACCATCCTCTTCCCACTGAGGACCTTTTTTTCTTGCTAGGATGTAATCAAGTACAGGACAATGATTTCCCTTGTAACGTTGCTAAAAGGCAGGCTTTTTTATATAGCCTTTTTCTTTCAGTATGCAAAGTCTTCTACAGATTAACTGTTACAATTGTTAGAGAAAATCCATCATCTTCCTTTTTAAGGTCAGAATTTTCATGTCATTTATGTTTGTGTACAGTGAACATCACGGTTTGTTATTGTGTGGCAGCCACAGGGTAAAGATCTTTAAAATCTTCACAGTGATTCACCTCCCATAAAAAGCTGCCAATGTCAATCCATTAGTAGTTTCTCAAGAGTGCTTTTTGTTTAAAATTGTTGTGATCAGTTATCTATCACCTCAAACTTTTTTGTTTGCTTTTGCTCTCCATTTATCTCAATCATTAAATAAACAAAACCTGCTGTAATCAGAAGTAGAGCCATATCAATCTGCATTGAAATTACTCTTTATTTCATATCATTTTTAATGATTCCGAAGTTATATAGTCTTTAGGCTAAGGTGGTGAAAGTGTTGTTGAAAATTTTAAGTATGTGTTACAATCTGGAATGGAATGGGAAAGCAAGGCTTTCTATGTCATACATGCTGAAACTTTTATCCAAAGGTTTTCTATTTTTGTCTGGTTCCGATAAATTTTACATTTCATCCCACTGCAGGTGACAAAATTTATCATATACACCCTGACAGAGGCTATGGCTGATGAAGTGGTCTTGTTACTAAACTGATGATAGCAGGTCACTGTTACATTGCATGTGTTCTGGCAGGTAAGTCATACAATTACTTTTGGACCTGTGAAAATACTGACTTATTCTATTTCAGCACAAACATTTTCAACAAGTATAGCAGCAAATAATTTCTGTGTAGAAGACAGAATACATTTGCCTAAGTGCAGAAAGGGTTACTAAACAAATAAATAGAAATAGAAGAAGAAGCTGAAATAATTATTCAGTGGATACTGTTCAAGGTCACTGGATATGGTAGCCTAAAGAAAATGAGGTAAGTGCAGTTCTCTGTTCCCAAGTCCAGCCAGTTATGAGGCTGGACGTGTGTCATCAGTAGGTGAACAGGCATGCAGCTTTCCAAGCAGCTCAACACCAGCAGAAACATTCAGCACTCATGCACACAAATAGGATCCAAACCCTTATCTTGTCCTTTCCTCTGTCTGATCATGCTTAAAGTGTGTTAGAGGCAATATGAATATTATATCTGTATGTCTCTACATATCCAATGTGCATCTCTTCAGTCGCTGGCATTAGTCAGGCTAGCCTGGGGCTGGGCCCTAGATCCCTTGTCTCCTTAGCTGCTGGCACCTGGGCATATGAGCCCCCAAGGCCCACAGTCCTGCTGTAGTTGCTAGTATAGAGCCAACCGGTCATTAGGGAAAAATATCTGTACAACTGAGCAAGCAAAAGGACAGCTTTAGGCTGGCCAAGAGGAGCTGAAACAAAGGCTGACAAGCCTAATGCCTGAGGCCTTCCAAGCCAGCACAGAGCCTTGCGGCCAGTAACTAGCTATGGCAATACTGTACTTACTGGACTGCAGAGCTGCACAGTACAGTAAATACAGCAAGGTAAGTCAAGCAATCACTCTCAAGACTATAAAATAATGCTTGTTCTGTTGGAAGTGGAAAATTTTACCCAGAGCATGTGATTCAGCTTAGTAATTTCAGTTAAGCATATTCATGTACTGAATTTGGCACCATAATTTGACAACAGGTTTCGCTGAAGACATACGTCATGCAGTGTACTGCAAACTTGCTCAATAAGGTAGTATATTTGTAATAACATATTTTAGCAGTGTGGATTATTTGATCTTTAGAAAGAACCAGAAATCAGCCATTCCTATTGTAGCTCTCTGTTTTAAGCTTACATTGCAAATCCAGTGTGACCTACGCAAAACAGTTTTCTGGTTGATGATGATGAGCTTTGCTATAAACAGGAAAAAGAGATGGTTCTGAGGGTTTTTATAATGTTTATCAGTAGGAAAACAGAAGTGGCAATTGCTTTTAATTGCCCAATAATTTTATTATTCAAAAGATGGAATTTACAGGAAGCAGCTGCAGTTGTAACTGAACCAGCTCTTTTAATGTGTTCCTGTTTTCTCCTGTATTATATTATCTAATTGCGATAAGCTGCTGGCTTGAATCAAATTTTCAAATACAGTAAGAGTTGGATTTATCAAGCTCTGGGATGAATACTCCAGTTCTCTTGCTGAAAGAGACCTTTGTGTACTTGATGGTTCTGAATTGTCTGTAGAAATCCTATTCCTTGTATTAAATCAACTTTCATTCTTTGTTCTCTCAGTACACAAGAATGTTAAGATTCATAACCTATTTCTGTTTGGTTTTTCTCCCTTTGTAGTTTTTCCACCCATCTATATTTTGTTATTCAGTGTGTAGGAAAATGCAGCCCCACAATGAACATGCAGTCTGAATTAATTAGCTACTTTCTGTAAATACCAAAAAAATGACAGCAAGATCAAAATGGAATGTAAGATGGGAAAGACTAGCTCCTGTCACAGCTGTACTACTAGAGCTGCTAATTTTAAAAAATGTTTAAAAGATGCTGTAAATCCTGTACTACTGATCTTTGTCCATTGTCAGTAATGCTGCTCTTTATGTGGCAAGGTCCTACACCACCAAGTTGTCCCTGAGGGTCACACTGAAGATGTATGGTTTCTTTTAAGCATCAGATTTAGCTTGAGGGATTGTGAAAAACTATTTAGCTAGTATGATTAATAGAATATAACTGGCTCATTGCAGATGACCAAAATTGTCAGTAGACCACAAATTCCCCTCAGCACTTTTGAGACTGTGTTGAATGTAATTCATTTATGATTCTCGATATGACAGTTTCTGTCCAATGTTGGGCAAATGCAAAAGCTTCCTTTGTGGTTTGGGATGACTGCAAGAGAAGCAGAGTTTGGCAGAGCTGTTTTCTTCATCATAGACTAAGACGAGTTGACTGTTCTTGCTACCATACTTTTCAGGAATTTTTGATAATAGTCTTGATTTACTAGCCTTGTCTTGGTGAAAAGCCCATTTGATAGAATCTTAGTTCACAGCTGGCAATATAGTATGGAAAACTGCAGTGTGGCCTGTTGCAGACCAAACATATACTGAATTGGCAGCTTCAATATAAAAGGTGGGAAAATTAATGTTTTCATTTGCTTATCCTCTGATAATTACATGTTTATTTTAAAATTGCTTTTTGTGTTTTACAGAACTTAAAATCTTGAGTGGAATGTGAGGAAGGTAACAGTATCATGTGCCATATTTTTCAACTAACTACCCTACATTCCACGTTAATGTTAAATAGGACTCCGATGAAATGGGTCTGTGGTTTTTGTTAATCTGGACAGGCAGATATAAAACTGTCGTAATTAAATTTCTCTTTTCATTCATGAATGATAGAATTAAACAAATATTTTCCTTTGGAGAAAAGTATCAGTTTGATGTTAATTGCTTCTATCTGTTTCTCAACATTGTCAAATAGCCTATTGTAAAAGCTACTTGATATTTCCAGGGGAATGCCATATATTTCATAGCTTATTTCCTTTGCTGGTTATTTCATTTGATATTTAAATGGTAATTGGAATGAAAGGAATAAAGAAGCACTTGTGGGTTGTGAACCACTCAAGGGATTGAAAATCTAAAGAACAATGACTTAACATTTTTTTGTGTGTCTTTTATAAAGCTTTTTCTTTTCATATGTGAATTGCAGGGAAGTAAGGGAGATTATAGGGAGAAAAATAAAGCGAGAATGATGAGCTCATTTAGATCATCTCTCTGTGCCTAATAAGGAGGCAGAGAATTTACAAACTATCTGATCTTTACAGTTTGTTCTTAGCTTTCTTAGATATTGTAAAATTTTCAAATTAAAACTGAGAAAGGAAATTAGACTTTTAAAAATGTGAAAACACAAAAACAAAGCTTCAACATCATACAAAGAGATATGTGGCTTCTAGTTACTGTGGAAGGGGCAATCAATAGAAAAAGCAGGAAAGAAAAGAAAGAGCATCCGCAGCAGAGATTTTCTGGTATGAAAAATGTGCTTGGATTGTGACTTTATTGAATTTTTCTACTGTAGGGCATATTAAAGGACAAATCAACTATCAAGCATCCATCCCAAATATTGCATGTGATATTTGCATGTGAAAAATTTCTATAAATATGTGTTCATTTTGAAATAGCCATTATCAAGAGAGCTTATGGGCTATGTAAAATGCAGTAGAGCTGATTTCTTACAATTATTTGTATATGCGTACGTCATTTTTTAAAAGGTGTGTGTGGACAGCGGGCATGACGGTCTCATTTGTCTTATCCGAGCTACAGAGTTTTGAGTCAAAGAAGGACAGATCCAGGGGAGTTGGAGTTATTTCCTGAAAGCAGGAACCATATTCAGCTTGAAGAATGTTCCTGGAATACAGGATAGAATTGGCAGAGAGTCACAGAGTAAAATGCACTTAGGGATCAGTCATCCTAACTGGAAGATACCAGTGAGGATCAGAGCAGTTCCACCTTGGAAGCTGTAGAGTTTCTGAGCCAGGTGTTACAGATTGTGAATCAAACATTTTAGTGGAGATGTACTCAACTGTACATGTGACTGTCTTTGAAGAGAAAATGAAATTGTCAATGACATGTTAACCTACCTGATTGTGGATCAACCTGTGTCAGCAGGGTTTTTTTGAGGTGACAGTGAGAATTTTCCCTATGTTTCTGTCACAACTTGAGTTAGGCCTCCTCACTAAATACATGTCAGCTTGTGAAACTAAACCAGGCTTGTTAAAGAAATGAACTAATGATTTTCCAGTTTGCCAGAAAACCACTTATGAAAAAGACATTTCCAGATAGTTAGTGTTTAATCATTCTATGTAAAAACCCCTAAAAGAGACTGGTAAATTTCAAAGAAAGATATTGTTTCAAAGTGTAGATATTGCATTCCATAACATGTTTTAAATATTTTCTATCTTTATTTCCATTTTCTGACAAAGAATAAACCTGACACTTTTTGGTGTGATTTTTCTCTTAACTAAACTCTCTCAATCTGACAAATGAGTGAAATTTTGCTAGATCAATTTTAAATCTTTCTTAGGACTGAAAGATGTGACTGGTTTTCATTGTCTCTCTTGAAACAGGATGGATTTGGATAGTACCTGATTATAGTTCTTATTACTGACTGCAGTCTAAATATTCTTGGAGGCAGACACTATTCTTGGGTGGTTGATCGCTCAGACTGTGTTTCATCCACTGGAGATACTGCCAGGGCTGTTTGTTTGGGGCTTTTTTCAAAAACTCTTGCACATTCTCTTCAAAGACAATGTGACAAGATAACTATGAATGCAGGCTTAGCAAAGGAAGCTCTTCAGTACAGAGAATGTGTCCGTTCATGAGGCAATGTGCTTTGAAAAATGCTCTTCATGAGCATTTACTAGTCATGCTGTTTTTGTCAGTATTCTTACCACAAAACTCATGTGTATTTTAACCTGATCTTCTTACATGATCTGATGTATGAAGAGCAGTCATCATTCTTTATAAAGCTCTGTTTTATTAAAAGGCAAAAGAAAAAAAACACTACTATTCTCCCTCAAAAAACCTGAGGAATGTGCAGCTCTAATGAGCTTTGTTTATTTCAGCTAAAGAACTGTGCATTTCACCACTCCTCAGTATTGTAGTATTAGCTTAGGTTCTGTACAGATTTATTTATAGTTAATTTTTAACTAAAACTTACCATGTATGGGAAATATCCCGCTCTCCACAAATCTTCTGGCATACTCTTTTAAAAGTGTCCACTTCTCTCCTAGCAAATCACTAGACTAATTCACAGAGTGTACATAAGGATCACACCATTATTCAGAATGTGAAGTCAGGTTTTGAGATGCAATAGTGTTCATAAAACACAGGAGTACACAGTTTGATATGCAAGTATGTGTTGTCTGGGATTCCAATTTTCTTCTTCCTTGATAGGGAAAGATGCTTTTAGCTTAAATGATAACATTTCTTTACCCAAACTCCCCTAATTTCTGAATGCCTAAGTGCATCAAGAAACACATTTTTTGCTTCAATGGGATAGAGGGAGGCATATCTCAAACTGGGGCATTGCTAGCCTGCATGCAGATCTCCAAGTTATTCTTGGTATATTTCATGTGAAGACAAGAAAAATTAGATATGTTGGAGCATGTCTTGTCTTCAATTTAAAAAATATGCATTGAAATATTTGTAATGATTTCAATTAAGTTGCTATTATATTTTCCTTCCATATTCACATTTTTATTAGAGTTATGAAATGTATAGATATTTAATCATATCTTATTTTAGCAATAATGTTTTCCAGATAATCTTTTTTATCACCACTTCTGTCACTTTGAAACCTCTAAGTCTATGGGATATTTAGAATACTTAACTAGTTTTTCTTTCTTTTAGTGTCCTAGTAGCATAACTAAATGCCTAGCAGATGTGCATTTGCACCTTAATGTGAATAAGGATACAGAGCCAAAAAGGTAAGAGCCAGGAACATAACCCTCTGTGCTTGGATCTAACTTGCTCATGCAGTGAACTGATGTAGCTTTCGTTGCCTGCTTGTACTTTTTAACTCACAGTTGTTATTTGATTAGCAAAGGTTTTTTTTTTTCCTTTAAAGATTTACTGTGCTCTGTGTCTTTTATACAAATTATTATATAGACAACTCTACCTCTTACAAGTAAATATTGAAGTCTGAAAATGTAGGTTAGAAATTCAAGAATTAAGAGTGTGGTTTACAGTTTCCTTTCAAGTCTTTTTCTTGCTAATGTCTGAAAGCTTTTTTGTACTACAGCCAATTTTGGAATAGCTCATTTGCCCATTATAAGTAACAAGCAAGAAATTTGAATTTGGAAAAACTCTAAATAGATTGCAATAGGTCAGATTCATTGTACCTGAAACCATCATGTAGACAAACTATGTGGCCATGGCTTCCTCATTTTGGAGCAAACAGAAATTCTTTCTGAAGCAGGACGAAGGATAAGGAAATTTTACAGAAGTTAGTATAGGAAATTTTTTTGGATGTGGATATTAATAGCTTCAATTTTTCCAATATTTTTCAAAGTAATTGTATTTGATGTTTGGAACAGTAATTTCTTCAACAGACTGGGACATTCTTGGTCTCTGTTACAGTATTAAGCATACTGGTCGTGTGGTGCAAAAGGATCAGATCATTAGACAGAATTTGTAGGGCCTGAGATCTGTACAGCAATTCTACGTGTCTCTTGGGACTTCGGTTTGTTTCTTTGGTGCAACAGCATCATGCATGTGGTTGCAAGCTGTGACAGACCAGTTACTGATGTGTATCTGTATTGCATATGTTCCTGCAGAGCCCATGAAGTCAAGAGTTCAGCTTCAGGATGCATCTTTGGAGGAAGGAGAAATCGAGATGAGCAGTGGTTCAGTCTGGAACTAAAGCAAAGGTATGACTTAATACTGACTGTTTGGTCTCAAGGTCCCTCTATACTACAAAGGTCCCCCCTGCAGGAGACCATCTGACTCACCCTCTGAACACAAGTCTGTGCTGATCACTGCACATCATTAAAAGTAGTAATGCATGATACTTGACCTGTAAGCAATAAGGTGTTATGTGACTACTACACGAGAAAGTCTTTGCACTGGAAGGAGACAGCTGCTTTAAAAAATAAATACTTCAGAAATTGTGTTACTTGAAAAGTAGGATACTTACCTGATTACTTCAAAAGAAGGGTAATGGCAACATTGGACATTTGCTTTGAGTCTACTACTGAAGAAGAGCAAAGTGTACAGGAGTGAACATTGGATCACCTTGTTTTTATCTCTTTTTAAAAAAAAAATGCATATGTGGTGATTGTACCTGTTGCTAATTAGATTAATAGGAGTAGAGAGTAGGAATAGGAACATAATCTTACCCACTAACATAGTATACTGTTTCAAAAAGTAACACGTTAAGTTTAAAGTGCTGGAAGATGTCCAGCAGAAAAGCAAGGTTTTCAGACTGTTGCAATACGAGTAATTACCTAGCCAGAGGATACGTGATACAGGCACTAATAAAAAAGGTTCATCCTCTAGAGGAGAGAGTGTCTAAAGCAGAGCAGCTAGGAAGTTAGAAGCTGTTTACAAGGATGTTGTGGATGTGAAGACACTGTGTGTGAAGAATTTATATCTTCTAATATTAAAAAAATCCTCACATATTTTCAGTGAATCAAGTTTAGGTTTTGCTTGATACAAGCCTCTCTGAGACAGAGATGACAGTTTCCTTCACTCCCTATACCATTTAGTTGACTGACTGCAGCTGGTGGCTACCTCTTCTGGAGGGTTTTCAGAGTTTGCAAGAACTGCATTTGTGCCCTCCTTTGAGTTAGAGATTTGGGTACACATTGACACGGGTGATTAAACTAGCAATATGAGAATGAACTGAAATTGAAGAATGACGGTAGCTCCTGAAATCAAATAGTTATGCCAAACATGAGCTGGAAACTATGTGTTGACTGTATAGGTGAAGTTGCTTTGAGATAAAAGTCTTTCAGTCTTTCCTTAAGAAAACTATTCCACCAAAATTTCACTGTCAAAGTCCTTCCCCTCCCCTTCTAAGAGGGTGTGATAAATGCTTAAGAGTCTCAAATGATTCTTTGCAAAGTCTCATAAATGTTCCATATGTCACTTTCTCTAAAATTATAATCTAT
Source organism: Urocolius indicus (assembly GCA_013401255.1). Classification (NCBI taxonomy): domain Eukaryota; kingdom Metazoa; phylum Chordata; class Aves; order Coliiformes; family Coliidae; genus Urocolius; species Urocolius indicus. Next base: position 165,819 of record WBNH01002447.1, on the reverse strand, counting down.
TATCTCACTCAAGTGGAATAGTAAATGCATTGAAAGAACTGAATTTATCCCAGGTGCCCCAGCAGGTTGATTCTTCATTATATGTTAACATTAATGCAATTTTCCATGGAGCATCTGCCAGTTCAGGTGAGCAAAGCTTTGAGAAATGATATTTTAATTTTAAGCTTAGACACTAACAGAAGATGAAGGGTGGCATGTTTTTGATCAATACTTCCTTTATTTGTGTGTGTATAAACTCTCTGGGCATAGATACTTCAAGCAACAGTGCAAAATGCTTTGATTTATAGAACGTCATAAGAATAATAATTTAAGGCTAACTTAGTGGAATGTTTTTATATCTAAAATATTGAGTCTTAACTACATTATGGATAAGGCTATGACAAATATTAGCTGAGATACTATACTAGTATTTTTACGTGTAATATAATAACACAATACAGTGTCAAAGTTTATTATTAGGTTTAAGTTCAATTGGTATGGAGGAATTTCACTGTGCCACTTTGCTACAACATGATATAATTCTGGTTCTTGTTTTAAGCTAAAAGAACTGCTATTCAGGACCATCCATGCTATAGATTTAAATGACCATGGTTACGATGACTGCACTGTCTTCACTTTGTCATATGAATTCAAATGGACCATTACATTGCTAACTACTTTCCAAATATGTGGAAACAAACACATTACTTTCCTTACTGTCTTCAATCTAAACAGGCAAATAGCAAATTGGAAATATGGACCTAAGTGAGCTGAAGAGAAATGTGGTATGCCAAGTTGTAGTCATGGAGATATTGAGTCAGTGGGTACCATGGACGAGTAAGATTTGGTGGCTGATTTTCTTTTCCCACCTTTCAAAACTGTGTCATTGAATAGACAAAGATAAGGGCACTCATAGATGAACAGTTACAGTGACAGCACTGAATAGAGCTGATATCTAATAGAGATTTGAGGAAGTGTGGGCGGTAATGTTTCAGTCTCAATTCTTTTACAGAACAAATTGTAAGTGAAAAACAACTGAAAAATTAAAATACATTAAGAATTTAAAAAATGTTATCTTTTTCTGTCATCTCATTTACATGGACATAAAGGTGCATTAAAAATTATTTAAATTACTTGAAGAGGTTTAAGATGATAATATAATGATATTACTTGACATAAATTCAAAGTCAATTCCTGATTGTGTCATTGCCACATGTTGTATTTTCCAGTACTGCATTTCTTGCATGTCTTTCCAGTTCAATATCAAATTCTACTGTGAATCTTGTTTATATTGTAGAATTCATAGACAAGCTTCACTATTTAAATGACACAAATAACAGGGAAATTGGTGATATAAAACATAAGAATGACGAGAAGTAAAAGCAGAATATATTATTCTCTGTTTCTAAACTTCTATATGTTCTTTTTAATAATAAAGGTGTATTTGAGTTGGATGTGTTTCAACCCATGATAAATAATATCAGTATTTTCTTCATACATGGCCAATTTCTCTTGTAAGCCAGGAAAGCAGTGAAGTTGTCCCTAACAAATAGTCTTGTCTTGTAAAATCCTTTGTTTTTCATGTGAATGCAATCCAGACTAGTGAATTGGAGACATACCAAATAAAATGAGCATTCAATTTATGGATGATAACAATTTTGTTTCCATAGTCACTGATTAGAGAGGAAAAACTCTTCAATATGAAATAATGAACACCTTAAGATTTTCAAATTCTTACTGTGCTAAAACACAGCACAAAATTTTGGGAAGGCACCCATGACAAAAAGTTTCATTATCTTTTTTGTAATTGGAATATAGTTAAATACAAATGATTTTATCCTGTCAGGAAGACAGTAACCAGTTTTTTCCCAAGTTCATAGTGTTTATTTAGTGTTTAGTTTTGGCTTTTCACTGTGTGATTGAAAATAATTTGATTTGGATTTATGTCGAGAAACATTATCATGTTTCCAGTTCGGAATCACATAATCACAATTGATGGAGTTTTGTTATGTTGGGAACTGGACAAAGCAGTATAAACAAAGATAATTGACTGTAATAGGAATGATCAAGATGAACTGTTTGGGATAAATCACAGAGCAATCATACCTGAGATAATGAAGCTACATTTTTCAAGAGTAGCAGAGAGGATTTCTAGGATAGAACTTGATTATGGAGAGTACTCTATACAATCAGGCTTCTCAATTCCTGTTTCTGTAAGCTTTTACAGGAAAATACTGGAAGATCTTGCAATTTGTACCTCCACTTGACTGCTCAGGTGAGAATACTGAACATAATGTTAGTAGGATGGGCTATAATGGTAAGAATTATGCAAATGTGGTGAGGGAAGAGTCTAGAGGGAATTGTTTTTCTATTCAGTAGTCCAATTAGTTGTTTTTTGGAAGGGAGATTCTTAAAAGTAGCATTACTTTTATCGGTCAGTTAAGCTGTTTGCCGTAAAATTACAGGATGTAATAACAAGTCTTTGCTGTCAAATCCTAGTTCAGAAATTAACACCTTACAAGACTTGAGATCTTTAGGGAAAGTTTTGCATATAATGTGAAAGTAACAATCTCTGATGGTTTGATGATTCTCTTTTATTTTGCCAATATATTGATTTATTTCTCAATGTGAGCATTTTTTCAACATTGTAGGAAAGTCTTTTGTCCACTTGTAAAACTACAAAGGTAAAAAGAAGGGCATGGTATGATTATAATAGTGATTGCTTGATCTCCAAAGTTTCTTTATAAGCAAGTTTGAGCTTACAGTATTTTCACATTTATAAATCAAGAAATACACTCTACAAATGCAAATAGAATAACAATCTTGTGGAAAATCTGGACAAGTATTTAAGTAATACTTGCATATGTTGATTCTCTGTTGAGTAGAAAGTGTTTATATAGAGAGAAAGCTTAGGTTTTCTCAGATATTACACAGTTGCTTATATAGTTACTCTGAAATGCTGACAAGCTTCCAAGGCAGTGTTTGCATTTATCTGTAGACTGGACACATTTAGATTAAGGAAAATCAACATGGAAAAAGTTAACCCTTTGAAATCCAAATGACATCCTCACAGTCATTATTAGTTCATCATTTTGGGAACAGTATGACGGGAATAGAATGCAGAATAGAATAAACCTAGTTTAGTCATATGCCAAAGAACAAAAGGGGTGACGTGTATTTAAAAAAAAAAAAAAAAACACAAAGCCACAAAATGTAGAAGTTAGAAATGTTATGCCTACATCATTGTGCAAAATACTTAAGTCCTGAGAAAGGTACCTGCCATCTTTCATTGACATAATGAACTAAAGCAGTGCATGTTAAAAAAAAAAAAGTTTCAGGAGTTTTATGGATACATAAAATTCTTTCATAGAATAGGCAGCTTAATGGAATGTCACCTGAGAATGTCTCTCAGGTTTATGAAGCACAAAATAGGTTTATGTGTTTTCTAATGTTTCAAAGATCTTTTGGGTTCTCATGCAAATGGTATTGTGCTTCTGAAGAATATTTCTGTATACTTTTTGGTATTTCAACAATGCATGTTTCTTATTAACTTTCCTGTCAAAATCTGGAGATATCAGGTGTTTGTATAAATAATCAAACTAAGAAGATAGCTAAGTGTGGTGGGTTGAACCTGGCTGGATGCCATGTGTCCACCAAAGCTCACTCTGCTCTTCATCTGGACAAAGGAGAGAAAATGTACTGCAAGTCTTCTGCAGTCTTGAGATGAGAACAGGAAGATCATTCATCAATTACTAGCATGTGCAAAACAGATTCAACTTAATTAATTTATTATCAATCACATCAGAGTAGAATAATGACAGTTAAAAACTAAATGTTAAAGCATCTTCCCACACACACAACTACCATCTTCCCAGGCTTAACTTTACTCCTAGTATTTCTACCTCCAATCCTTCTTGAGGACAGGGAATGGAAGTTAGTTCATTACACATTATTTCTGCTGCTCCTTCCTCCTCAGCAGGAGACTCCTTAGAAGTCTCTTCAAGATTCCTTTAACTCTTCCCCTACTCCAACCTGGAGTCTCCAGCCTATTACAGTTCACAATTTGCTCCAGTGTAGGTCCCTCCCATGGACTGCAGTCCTTCAGGAACAGACCACTTCAGTCTGAGTCCCTTGCGGCCTCACAGTCTTGCCTGGAGCTTGCTCCACTGCCAGTTTCCCACAGGATCTCAGCCTTCTTTGGGCATCCACCTGCTCTGATGTGGGATCCTCCCTGGGCTGCAAGTAGATCACTTGCTTCACCATGGCCTCCATGGCAGCAGGGGCAGGGCCTGACCATGGGCTGCACTACAAGGTGCAGGGGAATCTTTTCAGAAGCAATAATGCTTTTTTTTTTTTTTTAAATCTGCTTACTAATATAGTATCTAGATACAGTTACTAATGATTTTCTGTGTGTGTCAAAGACTATTTTAGTTTCTGATGGGTTTTTTTAATGTTCATCTTGTGTTTTGAAAAGTCCATGATTAACTCATTTTCAAACTCAGTGTTTCAATGTTGAATAATAATTAATCGTTTCCATTCTCTGATTTTTTGGTCTAGTATTTGCAGGTTGCTGTATGTACCCTTTTTAAGTATCATATAATGTGACAGTGATAATAGGTTCTGAACAGGACTAAGTAGTGGCAATGTGTTCTGAAGGATTTATGGCACAATGGGAGATGATCTCTACTAATCATTGAGGACCACACTTCAAATAATTTTGTTCACCAGGGGTGACTATTTATTTTCAGTCTTGTAGTGGTTGGAGCTATTTATCATTTTTAAACTGTTTCTGTCATAGTATTGGTCTCCTGCTGTTGAACCAGCAGACCAAATTGAAATCCTTCTGTATTTTTCTTGCCTTTAAAGTAAATGCAATAGGAAAGCAGTAGAAAGGATTCTGTAGTCTTCTGTGAAATATTGTATGTAAGTAGACTATATCCGTATAAAAAGTAATCTTCAAAATTAAAGAGACTTGAGCATTTAAGACCTAGAAACATCTATGTTTTTTTTTTTTAAATGAGTTGCAGAATTTATGGAATACATCCATGCCATACTTCAAACCATTAATTGACATGTTTAAACTGAAAATATCACAATCTAAAACTCTCTGAATGGAGTTGGTTATCAAGTGTAAATCAATGCAATTTTACACGTTACTCGATCATTCTGCATTGAATTCTCAGAGGTTTCTTAGACCAACTCTTAGCAGCGCTCATGGGAATTAAATGAAGTTCCAAATAAAATAATAGTTCCTAATGCAGATATATCCTTTCCAGGTTGCAAATACAATTATCCTTTCTGTATCAAGAAGTAAATTCACGAGAATATACTGTGTAGATAGCAAGGTACAATCTTTTCAAATCAATTTAATGAACTGTTTGTCCCAAATTTCATGTTACTCATTCAACCCACTTTTGTAGTTGTGGTGATTTAACCCTCCTATGTAACAGATGCCCATCAAAGCCATTCTATCACTTACCCTTCTAAACCGAACAGGGGAGAGAGAAATATAAAAAAAGGACTCATGAGTCGAGATAAGGACAGGGAGGTCACTCAACAATTACTATCATGGGCAAAACAGGCTTGGGAAAGTTGGTTTAATTTATTAAAAAACAATCAAATCAAAGTAGGGAAGTGAGAAATAAAACTTGAATCTTAAAATACCTCTCCCCACCCCTCCTTTCTTCCCAGGTTTCTACCTTCTACCCTACAACTGCACAGAGTGATGAGGAATGGTTTATGGTCAGTTCATCCTAGATAGCCTTTGCCACTGCTTCCTCTCAGGGGAAAGACTCCTCACATTTCCTACTGCTACAGTGTGGGGTCTCTCCCACAGGAGACAGTCCTCCATGAACTTTTCCAATTTAACTCATTCCCACAGGCTACAGTTCTTCACAAATTGCCCAAATGTGGATCTCATCCACAGAGGAAACAGTCTTTCAGGAACAAACTTCTCCAATGTTTGTCCCCCATGGGGTCAGCAGCAGGTCCATCTCAGTGCCAACTGGCGCTGGCCTTGTCAGATACAGGGGAAGCTTCCAGCACTGCTTTTTTAAAGAAGCCACTTGTAGTCCCCCCCACTACCAAAACCTGGCCACACAAACCCAGTACAGTAGGGAAGACACTCTCCATTGTGATTGTTTATGAGAACCACTACATGTAAAGATTTGCGTATATGTGCAAATTACTCAACATAGCAATACAATTATTAACAATATAATTTTCATATGACTGAAATGCTGATCTGGGTAGTAAGTACTATATTGAGAACAGGAAATGCAACATTTACTTAACCACTTGAAATTTTAAAAAATAAGTCTTTTTGTGATTAGTGGGTTAGTAATCTCAAATTTACACTTCATTGATAATTGTAGCAGTATTTTCTTTGTCCACACACCAATAAGTCTAGAAAAACATTACTTTTCAGGGAGCTACAAGCTGCTTGGCATTTTCTGAATCACCTCTTTTCAGTGTGAATACAGTTTACAATTAGCTCACTCATGAGCAGTCTTTTACACTCAGCTTTGCTGACGACCAATTTAATACTCCAGGTTTTTTAGTCCTTTTATTATTTCTAATAACAAAATAAGTAATATTACCTATTTCTATTACTGCCGTTCTGTTACTAAGATGTTTATGCTGGTTTTCATAGTCTGCTTCTTTGACTTATCCCTGATAGTGATGCACTAGCTACCTTATACAGTGTTCAGTGTACCTGAGACTTGGAACAGAATTGGTAAAAATAATCTCATTTTATCAAATTTCAGCCCCTCATCACTAGTTCTGAGAAAAGTATTCTCTCTGAAATGGTGGTAATAGTTGAGTAGATGTTTAAAAAAGGAAGGAAAGAAAAATTAAATACTCACCTTATTTGTCAGCAGGACTTTATTCTTTGTTTTCATAATTTCACAATATGTTTGAGCATTGTAAGCTTAAAAACTTCTTCTCTGCCAGTTTAAAAGACTCTCTACAATAGTGTTTCTTGGTTTCTTGGTGTGATTTTGGAAGTCAGCATCCCCTACACTTTTCCTCCACCGTCTAGCCTAGGAAGGTTGGAGATTTTCTTTCCCTCGCTGTTCAGACACTGTTATGGGTTTTTAATCAATTTTAAAGTTTTCTTTCTGGAACGATTTATTGGTTCTTTATCATTTCTGAGCCATTTCTATCATCCTTTATCCATTCTTTCTACTTAGTCTTTCTTTTTTCCTCATAGAAATGTGTTTCTTTTTAGAATATCTTAGCTCATATTGTGAAATTTCCATAAGTATTTCTAGAATCTTGCATTCATATATTAGTTGAAGCCAGATTCACAGGATATTTTGTGATTGAGAGGCAGAAATAGAAAACAGACTGCTGGGAAGTAATCAAACACTTCCCTGTCTGTTCAAATAAGGAGCAAAAAGCAACATACTACATTGTCAACTGAGCAAAATGTACAATAGCTGCAGCCTCTGAATCCTCACTTAAAAGAGAACCTCTATACCTTTGCTACAGTATATAGAGTTTCTGCTATCAGATAGGAATTCATGAGTCCTGCCAAGAATATAGGTTATTTAAAAAAAAAAAAATAAAGAAACCTAATAAAGAATAAAAACATCCAGAAGTCACAATGATGTTACAACTCTAAAGCAAGAAAGAGTTCATGTATTTTATATGCTTTTGAATAAAATGTGATATAGATGATAATACAGTAAACTTGTTTCTGGCCATAGGAGAAAAACTGAAAGACATTTCCAATAAAAAAATATCCGTTGTTGAGGTATAAAGCAATATGTTGGACAAATAGAAATCTTTTTTATACATGGTAAATATAAACTTGAAATATAATTTACACTCAGAAGATCCGTGATGTAGCAAGTAGGTCAAGTGGTCAGTAAAGAAAAATAAGTACTGCAATGTTATTCCTTTGAATAATTAGCTTGTTACATTAGCTGGAACATCATGGGTGATAAGTTGTAAAATAATGTTTCTTAAAGTATAGTGAAGTACCTTATACACTCTTACGTCCTTATAATACAGACTGTGTGAATCATCAGGAAAAATTCATGACGCATCTGGGGACTACTGAGCCCAGTGGATGTTTATGATCTTGTCTGTCCTCACTCTGTTTCCAGGAGTGATTGTACACTCTCTGTCCATACAGCTGCCTTTGTGGGTCACACTCATTTTCTTTACTTTTCTTTACTATTTTGTTTACTCATTCCTGACCCCATACCTACTCCTCCCGTACCTTATAAAGTTGTGGTTCATTTATAAACATTAAAACAATAGCATACTGTGAGAGCTGACTGATACAAGAGTCATATCAGTAAAGAAAGAATCCTTGGAACGGAGGAAGAACAGAAAAGGCTGAAAGGAAAATTGGCTTTAGAAATTACTTCCTAAACCAGAATTACTAAATCTGAAAAAAGAGATGCCTAAAGAGAGTGTAGAAACAATGGTAACATTAGGATTACTATAAAGTAGTGATTAGTGAATTATCCTGTATGTCTTCTATTGTAATACAGAGAAATCCACTCTTGGCCCCACAAGAAGCAGATAATGTGCTTGATTGATCTTGGTCTCACAGTGTGACTCTTATAATGATTTGTTCATTTCCTGCTCATTCTCATTTTCTCTGTTTAAAAGCTACAGTAATACAAACTTGTATACAAACAAAAATGTAACAACAAATAAATCATGGAGTGATACAATGGGTGCAAACAGGTTATCGTCCTGAGGTTTCTACATAAGGAACCTTTTAAAAAAAATGCTTTGATTGTATTTACAGAATTATAACAGATTATCTCTCAAGATATTTTTGTTTATACCAAAAGTCTTTATAGACTTTCCAAATTGCTATCACTCATTTCTAATGAGTCAGGTTTTGTATTTGAATTAGGACTCAATCACCAACATGTAAGTGCTGCACTTGCAGTTTCTTTGAGAGAAAGAAACTACTTTGATATTTATCTGTGATTTACTCAGAGCAACAGCCTTAATACCCTAGCCATACTTATATTTCAACCACTGAAATGTCTTCTTCTGACTAAGACTTCTTTGCATTCCAACCTTAGCATGGCAGGTATGTACTTGCAACCCAATAGAACTGGAATGTTTATTAACTCTCTGTACTGATTTTGGCTGGGTCAGTTAGTTTTCTCCATAGTAGCTGGTGTTTTGGATTTGTACTGAAAACTGTTGCTAAGATAGGGATGTTTGCATTACTGCAGAGCAGGACTCACACAGAATCAAGGCCTTTTCTACTCCTAGCCCCACTCCAGTGAGAGTAACTGGTGGTGTACAAGGTGTTATGAGGGGACACAGCTGGGACAACTGACTGCAACTGACCTCGGGGTTATTCCAGACCATATTGCTTCAGACTCAGTTATAAAAAGCTGTGGGTAGAATAAGGAAGGGGGGTAATGTTTGGAGTTATGGTATTTGTCTTGCCAAGTTTCTGTTAGGTGTGATGGAGCCCTGCTTTCCTGGAGATGGCTGAACACCTGCCTGCCCATGGGATATAGTGAAAGAGCTCCTTGGTTTACTTTGCTTGTATACATGGCTTTTGCTTTACTTGTTTAACTGTCTTTCTCTCAGTTTTCTCTCTTTTACTTTTTCCATTTGTCTTTTCATCTTGCTTTGGGAGGAGTGAGCAAGTGGCTGTGTAGTGCTTAGTTGCCATCCAGGATTAAACCACAACACTGTGGAAGGAAAATGCTTTTTTGTCTTCATAATTCCATCAGACATCTTTTACCCTTGCTACAGATTGAGAATTGTGAATTGCTGAGGGATGTGAATGGTATGTCAGCTCTGCTGTTGGGAAGGAAAGCGAATATTCAAAATGTGTGTGCAGATCTGTTGGTCAGGATCTAGATCTTGGATTCATGAGATATATGAGGAGAGAGAGAAGGCTGACTGTGAACAAGCCACATAAAACAATAGAAAAAGTAGTAAAGATGGTAATGAATAACAATTCTATTTGCTCCGTGTTACATCACAATGTTATAAAAAAGGTACATAGATCATAGCATTGTGCTAGTGTTAGCCATGGATAGCCAAGGAAATAGTAAATCCACCTAGTGGTGTGTAAGCATAGAAGTAAATGTCTGAACTATGAAACAAAGATACACAGTAAGAAGCATGTTGCTTGGGGTTTCTTTGCAATAATTCATTATGCCTAGTAATAGAATGGTAGGTTTGCTATGAAGTGCTTTTAGGAAAATGAGGTGCGTAGATGCAATGGTATAGTATAACATTGGGAAATTAAGAGGAAAAATAATTGTTATCAAAAGCAACAGGACTATGAAGAGAAAGGCTATTGCAATGGGATGCTGTAAAAATAACATAATCACAAGCTTAGCATAGGAAATTGCCTCAGGGCAATTCCTGTTCAGTCTATTTGCACAGGAATAACTGGCTTTAACCCTAGAATTGAACCTGACTTACAGTGAAAAGTAAAAAGGCTTCATTACTGAGATTCAAGTAAAGCATTTTAAATGAAGTAGTTTTTCATCTGTATTATCCAGCTTAAGTGTCCTGTTTACATACATAAAATAAATTATTAATTTATGAACAATTTCGAATCAAGTGTATTTTACATAGTACCTGAGCTTAGAACAAAGGTTGTGTGTGCATACTCTCTTAGAGAGAATAAAGTCTATGTATAAACTCACAGAGATCCCATTCTGTCATTTTGTCCTAACTTCATACTCAGCTACATTTATTCCTTGCTTTATGCAAAACGAGTGGAGCATTTACTATTTTTAAATGGTTTTATTAAATATCTGCTCTGTTACCCTCCTCAAGTGATAGTGATAGAGATCACGTGCTGTGGTATCCTTTGGAATAAAGAAGGTTCTAAAAACAGGAAATGGTAATTAAAGACCACTGCTAACTTAATGGTGACCATTAAGTTAGTTCATTGTAATGAGTCACATGAGAGTTTCTTATATTTACCTGTTTTTAACATTTGTATGTGTGTTCGTGTATCGGAATGAGTCTGTGAACAGGCCTTTGCTGAGACTTTGTTTGTTTTGTTTGTTTTGATTTGTGTTGTTTTTTAATAGATAAATGTCACTGCAGGAGTTTCATTTAGTATTGTATAATGAACCATGAATGGAGTGCTACCATTTACTGAGGTGCTGAAATTTCAGGGTGGGTGTAGACTCTGGCACTTGAAATTTTAAGAGTTAAGAATGCATTAAGAATATAATGAACTCTTACTTATTTCCAAAACATGTAACATGCAATCTTTCCATGTTATCAGCACAGTTAGATAGTTCTATCATTTTAAACTGTGCTTTCAGAGAACATCTTTGTTTACTGAAGCAAAAATATTTCATCGATTTTTTCGGACTGTCCACAGGAAAAGCTAGATTTATGGCTATTCAGATTAGCTTTAGTTTACATAGTATGGTAGAAATATAGATCCACAAACAGTCATATCCACCTATTTGCATGTTCCTTTTCACGTGCAACTAAATGTCTTGATCAGAACATGTTAAATTGCTACCTATCTGTTTCTGTTTGCTGGAAGGGAGTGGTGATAGCCTTTGCTGTTTAAGATGGATGGTTCACTTCTTGTTCACAGGAGGTGAAAAAATTTCCAATCATTCTGCACCACTGGACTCTGGCATGAGCTACTGAGAAAAAAGGAGGATAAATGCCATCAGAAAAAAGGCAGATGCTTTCCCATGTAAAAACTTACTCTTGCTAAAACAAATGGCTAAAAAGCACAAAATGCCAACCTAAAAGTGATATAATTGAAAGGATTTTATCTTGTTTTAAATAAAAATAGTTTAGCAAAACTGACTTTTTTTTTAATGAACTCTTCTCATATTGAAGTCATCTAGTCATAGCAGTCTCAAGGTATGTAATTGTTTCTTTTCTTTTCATTATGGAGTTTTTCCATTGTTTGGAGAAGCACTCTTTTGTGATCATATGTTAAGTAGTGCCAGTGTTAAGTTTTGGGTTAATTGTTGCCGTAAGTATGCATATACAGATTTCAATTTTAATTCCAGGACAACACAACTTTTTCCATCTTCCATACTTCTTCTGGAGAGGGCTCTGGGGTTGTAGACGAGTGGTTTGGGCAAAAAATACATGCTTTATGTAAAATGTCAGAGCAGGCCTTAATTTGGACTTTCTGGCTCTAGTCATTATTTCATAATTGACTTGTGGAAAGCTGTAACTGTTTTCTATGGCTAAAGTTGTTTGCTGCAGAAGGAAGAGAGAAATAATTTTTACTTTTTTATTAGAGTATGTACCACTCTGGTCCTGATAAGATATTGTTATGAATATTATTGTATAGTTCACCAGTTCATTCCAAGGATTAAATCTTCATCAACATGGACTATATCAATATCATGCAGAAGAAGCATTTTATTTACTTGAAAATACTACTGCAAGATTCGGGGTTACTGTTTCCTTTGTCATTATGGGCCAATCCTTGTTTAATCATCTTACTTCTCCTTCCCTTCAGCTACTTGAAGTTGCACTTCTGCGTTCTAACTTACAATGAAGTATTTTACGTGGTGTTTTATGTCTCAACCGAAAGAGGAAAAGCTTAAATAGGGGATTGGTAGTTTCCAAAATAGTACCAATACATATGTCTGGAAAAGAAACAGCCAGACTAACTAAATCTGATTTTGCTTTTTCTTTACAGTTTTCACTATTTCAGTGAAAGTGTTTCTTGCTTCTTGTATGTCTTAAGTCTTCTACCACGTGCTGTTGCTAAGAAACAATGCTGTTAAGTGATCTAAGTAAAATAAAAAATTCAAAACTGAGGAGCTGTCTGCAAAATACCAGGGTTTTTGTTGTGTGGAATGCACCAATCAGATAGTTAGCTTTCAATATCTATATTCTTGATATAACAGCAGATAAAGACTATGATGTTGAGAGTTTGGAAGAAGATCCCAGCTCAATGTATCTGAATGATCCCTCTAGTTGAAAAGCCCATGATACTCTTTAAAGAGTTTATAGCTGTCTGCTGGGGAAACAGTTTTGTGTGTATGTTGCAGAACAGTAAAACTCTGAGAATAGCTGATACTTTTGGATCCTTAGTGGAAGCAAAATAAAAGAGGAGTGGTCTGATATATCCTGAACTTTGAAAAGGATGAAGTTGACTCTTAAAAGAAGAAAAACATTTTGACTCAAGTTTAATGCTTGGAATTTTTTTTATTACTTTTTTTCACAATTAAAAGAAAAGCTTCATGTGAAAACAGAAAGAAATCAGCACATCCTGAAAATAAAAGAAAGATCCAAGTAGATCTCCTTGACAAATGTGACATTAATTAATAAAGAAAAAAAATATTTAGCATGAAAATAATTTGTAATTAAAGAAGTTCAACTCTGAAGTATCTTCTGAATAAGGGAGAGAGCCTAGTTCTTGGAGACCTTTGGAATGCTTGCACTCAAATCCTCAAATTGTGGCTTACTGTATATATGCTTTTGGAGCCAAAAATTATGTCAATGATTTCTCCAGAGAACTTCATGACAGAATTCTGTGTTTTCCAAGGCATAGATAATAAATTACAGTATTCATATATTAATGCAATCTTGTAGCATTGCTATAAAGTCTTCTTGAAAGCTTTTTCACTGTAATTCCTGTTTGACTTGGAGTGAGCCTGAACTGTCTGTAGTCAAATGGAATAGAGTATGCACTGGTGAAATTAATTATATCCTAGCTGTTGCTCTTCAATTTGAAGCGCTGATTTTTTTTTTTTTTAGCTTGCTGTCTCAACTTTGATTATTAAAATATAGTACTTCTCACCCAACATTACCTATGAGTGTTTGTCCTCCTTACTAATTAGGTGTCAGGATGTCAGTGATTAATGTAAAATCATGTATAAATTACAAATGAAATCTATACATATGTACAGAGCCATTTAACTAATTAAAATGCTATGCAGTGCAAAGTACACTAGTGATAACAACTTCTGACCTTTGAGTTGGAGCTTCATTTGCCTGAAGTTCCACTGATTGATTAAGTAGATGGTAATAGTCAAGTCAGAATCATAGCTGTAAAACTCATTTGTCACAATAACACAAAAGACAATCTCCGTCTGTCAATCATTGAAAGCGAGTTCAATAGATTTGATCTACTTTTCAGTCCTGTACCTATTTGTCATTCAACATTTACATAATAGGGGAAAATGTAATGAAGACTGTAGTCCCAAATAATGATTAAGGCTTACTCATGAAAAAAAAACAAACAGGAAAAAAACCAGAGATATATCTTGGAAAATTGTGCATTCTTGCTTTAAATACATCTACCTCATAGAGATCATGGGAAGGAGGCTATAGACTTCAGGTTAAATGTGATGAGAGATGGGTAAAATGCAATTGTTATAATGCCTGGTATACCTGAAGGAGAAGGAAAAGTAACTTAGTGAAGAAACTGTAATCAGTAATATAGGTAGGTGTATCTCTGGGCTTTCTTTATGTCCTACAGAGTTTTTGCCCTCCATCCAGGTACAGTGGCAGAAGCCTAGACAAATTGACTCTGGGTCATGGAATCCAGTCAGAAATGTAGATAGTACCAATGTCTCTTTTCTGCCTAACTGTTAGGGAGCATGGGTCTTATGTCAGTTTTTTTGAACGCTTTTCCCTGAATTGGTGACTGTTGTTTCCACTTTGTCTCATCAATTCTTTATCAGAGCTGTTATCATTTTTTTTTATCGTGTGAGTTGACCAATCCTGTATCTTGTGTGTACTACAGCTCCCTTGCAACCCAAAAATAGGCATTAGGAAGTTGGCAGGGAGGGGGACATATATGTTCTGATAGAGATTGAGTCTGCATCTAATCTTACTGGTATAATTTTAGAGATGCTTTTTGTTGAATTCCTGTGGGATCAATGTCACTTTAAGGTATAATCTATTGGAGAATCATGGTTCTTTTTGTAAAAATACAGAGCTCTCAGAAACACAAAAGACTTCCCTGTTACCAAATCCAGCATTTTCCAAAGATCTGGTCATTCAGCAGAGCCATATATAGAAATGAAATAAGTAATAGAAAGAAATTAAAATAAATTTTCATTATGGATCTGTCTGAAACTTTAAAGTTCAAGATGAATGGATTTAATTAGCTCGGGACACTTCAGTTTTCCTATAACTCCAGTGTGTCAACTTTACAACATGCAGGCCCTTAGGCCATCATTTGAAGTAAGTCATCTTTATTTTACAGTGTTTAAACTGGGCATATATTCAGGACTTTGTGACACTCTGTAAAATCTGACAGATTGTGACTGGGGTCTGTCTTTTCGTACCTGTAAATAAACAAAGAATTGTTTTACAATATTCTAATAAGTCTATTTTATGATCAGTTGTGAAAAAGCTCACAGAACCATTTTTAGAACAGTCTCTGGCTCTGCATTATGCTTTTAGTAATGGGAATTCAATAGACCCCTCTCTGAAAGGATATATCCTACCAGTGGTGTAAGTGCAATAAGGATCAAAGCTTTAATTACTTCAGTGCTTATCTGGTGAAATTTTTTAAAAATTTTTTTATTGAGAACTATGTATTACAGATATAGTACATGCAGACAAAACTAGACCTTTTTCTTCTCTGAATTTAAATTAGCTACAGCACAGAAGGTACATCCAGAAGTATGGAGTGTGGAGAGAGACATCTGTTGTCACTGGGAACCTTGAGTTCTGGTCATGCCCACTTTCTTTCATTTACTTTTTATTACTCCAGATTATGTCACAAGATCTTAAGAGGACAGGGGTCTTGACAAATTTCAGTATTGATGTGTATCTCAATATGTATGAAATAAATGAAGACATCAGCCAGAGGCCAATTACATTGCATGTTATCAAATGATACTAAAACCTGAGCTTCCCATTCAGAAATGATCCTAAGAATCATGGATGTGAGAATGTTTGATTTGGTTTATAAAAGACTATTCAGAAAAGAAAAAGACAAAATAAATTATTAGTTTTATATAGCTCTATAGATTCTAGGGTGCTGTGAAATTCTCTTTGTTCTTTGGCTTCTGTCCACTTATATTCTTTGAGATCTTGTTTATACTAAGGATTTACTTCCATTTCAGTCAAGGACAAACTACTGTCAGAATAGCTAATAAGTTGTAAATACCAGCTCATGTAGGGTGTCCTGTTGCTGTAGTCTGTCCTCTGTGGTTTCAAGGAGGAGACATTTGTACTAAGGCAAAGAACAAACCTCATTATCTGTGCTAAGACTAGGTCATCGTAAAGTTCTGGGATGGGTTCTGAGCTATATCGCTGCTTACAGCTGTCAGTTGCTGCTCTGCCCTGGAAATGATTCCCCTTATTGTTTCCTCCTATTCAAATTTACTGGTGTAGCAGCGTGTGTGGCAATTACCTTGCTGAGACATACACAGCTATGTGGTGAATTTTCAGGAGTGACAATCTTGTCCTGAGTGAGGACAATGAGATGTTTGGTGTGGCTAGTAGACTCAACTGCAAGGACTGCTTATCTAATCCAGTCCAAAACTGCATAGTACAAACAACTCACTAGCTCGTTGCTGATAGCCATGGAGACTGGCAGTGTTCTTGCTAATACAGCCTTTTTGGAGGCAGCAAAGAAACATGTTGCTAGTACCCGCATCAGTATTTTATTAAAGAAGTCAGAATGAGCATCTGTGAACACATAATCTTAGGGTAGTCTGAAATGCTTCTCAGGTGATTTCACTTCTTATCTGTTTAGAAGAGTAAACACCAGGCTTATGAGACAGATGCTTTCATCATCTCTATTAGGATGTAATGTATTCGAAGTGATGAGCATTTTGCTGAATTCAGAATGCTGAAAACATTCTTTTTTAGTGTTTATCTCATTCTTTCCTCATTGACAAAAACCATGAATAACCACTTGGAATGCTGGAGCCACACAACAAATAGCATTGAAAAGATATAGAGTTTTTGAACTCTCCTCGTTCAGATTTATAAATCAAAACAGCTTCCCTGGAGGAGTTTTTTTCCTTATTAACTCATTTAGAAGATAACTGACAGCTACAGGTGTCCAGCTTTAATAAGGTATTAATGAACAATTATGTAAGACACTAAAAATAAAGCTAGAGTCTTTGCGTGAAGGAAGTGAACACTGAGTGAAAAAATATTTAACAACAAACCTGCAGAATTCAACAGGGAGAGATTTTTAGAAAGTAAAATTGTTAGATAATTTTTTTTTATACATATGGAAATGATGTTATTGAAAGAAGGAACTACTATATCTTTCTACGTGAAAGATATGAAAACACACTAATATAGAAAGGAATAACTGGTGCTAACACTACCAATAAAATAATTTTCTGTTTGTATTAAAATGTTCTTCAAAATATTACTTTAAAATAGTGCAGAGCCAACTATCTGCTAACAGGGAATGTTGTATTCCCTTGATTTATGAAACCTCATTTCAGTTGCAAACTACTGACTCTTCTGTGTTTCTGCCTGAGCACTGTATAATTCAGCAGACAGCTCTAACTAGCAGCATTGCTAAGAGTAAGAGGAAATTAGATGTATTAAACCTGAAGAACCAGTGACATTCAAATAACAGTTTTGGTCTGGTATTTCTCATTTGTTAGAAGGCAGTTCCTAATAAAAATTCTAACATGTCTCAGCCTTGAAAACAATGATCTGTTTCATTAACCTCAACAGAAGAAATTTAGGACAGAGGTTCTGACACTTTTTTAATTATAAGACGATATTTGATGAAGTGCTTGGCTTCCATTTGTCTTAATCTGAACTTGCCTTTTTACTCTTCGTGGTTGTATCACACTCCATCTCAACTTCAATTTCAATGAGAAGTGGTAAATGTTCATCTCATGAAATTCTTTTTAGAATTGGTTTGATAGTGAAGTTGAGAAGAGGAATTGGGAACTTCAGCAGCGTTTAGTGTCATAGGAGTGCAAGTCCTCCTTTCACTGCAACTTGTGTTCATAACTCACTAAATATGTTTGTAAAGTCATCTGCAAATGCCATACCTGGGATTGTATGAGATGCCAGACCTCATTAGTCTATTCAAGTGAATGTAGTTAAGTATCGAAATGATTTTTAAGTGGCTTAGCACTTATCTATTTGATGCTCTCAGGCAAAGTTAAGGACTGTATAACAGAGATATGAGTTGTGCATGAAGACTGAAACACTTTGTTTTCAAAGCCATGTACAGACATCACAAAAATGAGTCATTGCAATGAGTCGGCACACATTGTTGTCCAGAGTTGTGAATACAGTCTGCATCTGTGGAAATACCTCTGCATGGCTGCTAACAAAAGGGCTTTTTGTTACTTTTAGAATAGAAAGCATTGCAGTATTGAGAAGAGTGAACAAGTTCAACATTTGCTATGTTTCTTAATCATTCCCTGAAAAAATAGAGAAAAAAATGGTTGCTCTTCCTATATCTATGAGAACTACAAATACGGAATATAGTATTTCTCTGCTGATATTGAACTTAATATTTGTCTATTCTTACAATAGACAGAAGACATTGTGCACACATTACAGTTATTAATTGGAGTAAATTGTAGTAAATATTGATGTCATACTTTGATGAGGTTAACCTTGCCATGTCTTTCAATGCAGGTATATATTTATATCCCTCTGCCTATATTTATGTACATATAAGTAGCTGTATGTGTATAACACATATATGTGTTTAAATACACACTCCCTGAGGTTTTTTTTTTCTGATCTACCTCTAGTTAATACTAGAGACACTAATAAAAGAGTTTGTTTTTTTTTTTAAAAAATGTTTAAGGATGGAATTGGGCCACGGTTTCTCACATCAACCTATTTCAGAGAAGTCAAACTTAAAAATATTTGGCATCTGTACTTCTCTATTTTTGATAAGGTAAGAATAACATTGTGTTCTTTGAAAGCTGGTGAAATTGTTTTTGTTCTTTCTGGTGCAAATACCTCTTCTGTAAAACCTGGAATTCTGTAGAATTAATTTTTCTCTTCTGTGAGTTCTAATTGTTTTTTCATTAACATAAAATCTCAATTATTTCTGTTGCATGGGAGAGGGGTCTCAAACCCACGCTCCCCAGTGAGAAACTGAAGTTGTAATTGCATTTGGCCAAATGATGTGTGAATGTATTTTTTCACGGGATGTTAATGGTCTAATATGTATTTCTTTCTGTTTCTTCTTTCAGTTTTTCTTTAAGTTTGTATCTTTTAAATATTTTATATTTTCAATTTTGTGTCTATATGGAATTTACAGTGTGACTTCAGTAAAAATTCTGAAAGATCCTTAATTTTGGGATTTCTTACTTCTGTGTGTCTGCTTATTGTAATTAGATCTTTCTGTAGCTAATGAAATGTATGTGATTTGTTTGTTTATGCCTGAGGACTGAATTTGTTGCTGAATAATGCAAAAACATATGCAAGAACTAGTAAATGGAATTAGGAATACGTGCAAAGTCTATTGAAAGAGATGTTACAGCTTTGGCTCTAGCTCTACCTGCACAGTGCAGGTGGAAGCATATTTATTTTAATACTTGCATGAGTGGAAATTTATCAGAGGCTGCACAAGAATGGTTATGGTTATTTCACCAAAAAAAAAAAAAAAAAACCAGCAACTCAGACAAATTTATTTCAATAAATGGAATTAAAAGCAGCACTCTGCATGGTTCAGAGGCATTGGTGGGCTGTTTGGCAAGATACAAGTATTACATTCCTGTTCTGTGATGTACTGGCAGATTCTGAACAGAGTAATCTGTATACAGCTATCTAGAAAAGACAGCAAGTAAACATCCACATTTCAATTTCAAGTATATTAATATTTGAAACCAGGCTACAAATAAATATTTTACTAAAATCTGGTTTGTGAGATTTCATGGCAGCTTCGTTTTTAGGAAAAGAGTAATATAATTCTACTTAGGATCAATTTGTATTTCTTTCCCTACCACACCTGATCATTACTAGTCCATGTGTAATAGTAGTACCTTTTAAAAAAAAATATTTATCATAGAATCATAGAATGGTAGGGTTGGAAGGGACCTTTAGAGATCATCTAGTCCAAACCCCCTGCAGAAGCTGGTTTACCTAGATCAGGTCACATAAGAACATGTCCAGATGAGTCTTGAAGACCTCCAAGGAAAGAGACTCCACAACCTCTCTGGGCTGCCTGTTTCACTGCTCCCTCATCTTCATAGTAAAATAGTTTTTTCTTATATTTAAATGGAACATTTTGTGTTCCAATTTCATCCCATTACTCCATGTCCTGTTGCTAGCTACAATAGAAAAAAGGGATGCCCCAACCTCCTAACACCCACCCTTTAGATATTTAAGTGTTAATAAGATCCCTCCTCAGTCTTCTCTTCTCTAGGCTAAACAGCCCCAGTTCTCACAACCTTACCTTGTATGAAAGATGTTCCAGTCCCCTGATCATCTTGGTGGCCCTGTGCTCGACTCTCTCTAGAAGTTCTCTGCCCAGAACTGGACACAGGACTCCAGACGAGGCCTCACCAGGGCAGAGTAGAAAGGGAGAAGAATCTCCCTTGACCTGCTGGCCACAATCTTCTTGATGCATCCCAGGGTGCCAAGCAGTATTTTCAAGCAGTAAGGATAAGGTGAAGGGAAATCCAATTTTTTTTTTAATTAAAAAGTATCAATATGCTGCAGACTTATGTCAGTGGATTAGATTTTCTTACAGAAATAACTTCAGTGGAATTGTATCATGAATGGATGTGGTCTAGTTCAGTTTATTATTATAATTTGAAGGAGCATAGAAATAGGGACGAATGTAGTCTTATATCTATCCTGTATAAAAAAAAAAAATCTGCTTTTGATGTTTTTGATTGAATAACTGCCCTGATTTTTAGCACAGCAAGTGGGTACTGAAGTTGCATCTCTTTCATCTGCAACATCGCTTTTCTGTGACATCTGTAAGTGATGTGCATGTCAATACAGTTTTGCTCTTAAACTTGAACAGATTCAGTACATAATCTCTCCCCTTGCAGACAGTCTTCAATTCTGCTGTCCATGTTTTGGAATTTGTGACACATTGCTTGATAATTTGCTTTGAGCATGTCCTTGTAATATTTTCCTGGCCTCTCCATCATTCACTGTATGTTAAATGGCCATAGAGAAAAGTAGCTCTGAGCAACATTTATCTGACTTAATGCTCCCACCAGCACAACCAGTCTTGGAGCATCACTGTTTCAATGCTTAGTATTTTACTGTGAGTTTAATTTTACATTGACTATAGTATCAGCCAGTTATCCTCCATGGAAATTACATTTTTCAACTAATCAATTAGCAAAAAATGATTTGAAAGTTTTTATGCCTGGTTATATATAGAGTGATTTCCTTGAATCAAAGTAGCTCCTTACACTCCTTTTATTATACTTGGAAAACATAGTATTATTTAGGTACTAAGAATGGATTCTTATTGCTAGTAAACTTTTTTGCTGAATAGATAAATGTTATGCTTATTTTTATGAATAAGTGATATGCACTAGATAAAGAAAATGAAAAAAAAAAAAAGAGCTCCAGATGTCACACAGGGATAATATAAAGGGCAGCTCAACCTACTGATACCCACTAGAAATGAATTACCTTGTTTTAATAAAACCTGATATTTTTCTTCCAATACATGTGTGACCTGGAGGGGAAGGCCTTTTCCTAATGTGTAGCAGATGCACTAAAAAAAGGTTGCAATTGAATTGTTTTGAGAAGCTTGTTTTCTAATTTGTGAAACTGATGTTTTTCCTGTATAATCTTTGTTTCAGATACTTCACCTTAAACAAACAGTAGCAGCATGTGAAAATATTCATTACTTTTAGGCAGCTTTCTGCTGCTGGGATATTTGTGGAATGAAGTAAAATTAACTGACAAATGCTTGTGTATATTGTGGTAAACTTCTCTACATTGATGAAAGTTAGCTGATATCTAGTGAATACCTAGTCTATTCTAGATATATCTCTACTTTATTGATAAGAAATAATACATGTTTATCATTTTCTCTGAAGGGAAAACCAGAAAATAATAAAAAATAAAAGGCTAGAGGAGTTGCTTAGGGAAATCCACAGATGTACGTTTCACAGTAAATGTGTCTGTCCAGGTTATTTCACTGTTTGCATATAAAAATCATACGGATGAGTGTCTGTATGTATTTATGCATGCATGTATGTTTGTATTTAAACATGGGTTACGGAAGTACAGTGTATTAGTTGGTGCACCATTGCTTGGAAAGGTAGTTCCTCTCTGAAACCATAAAGTTATATCTGCACTTGTTTTGCTATCTAAGCCCAAATATCTGAGACTTTCTCAAAAAGAAAAGTGTTTACTGTCTTTGTTTTGTAACTGGGACTATTTTATGCTTTATTATTTTAGGGGGCAAGCATGCCTCTGATCACATGCCTTGTCTCCCTTTCTTTCTGAATTTACTTGTCTCTGTGTTGCCTGAGGCTATTCTACCTCAGGTAAGCTTCAGATGTTGAAATTGCCTTTGAATTTCAGCATTACCATGTATCAGATCACAGAGTCCTCATCTACTGTGACACTGAAGGCAGTTACTTTCTATCCTGAATTAAGACAGCTTGCCTATGCTTTGAGCTTTAATTATTTAAGTCATTTTGAAGTCATTAAGAAGATGTAGCCTAGAGTTTTATATGCATATGTGGGCAAATGTTTCAAGAATCAGACTTTAATTTCACAAATTAGTTTTGTGGTGAGACTTAAGAAACAGGCAGAGTTTTATAGATTAGGGGAAGGTGGAAAAAAAGAACAGTTTTTTGTAGAAAACGTAAGATTAATAGAAGCCATATGTAGGACTCTAAGTGATTCAGTGGGGTCTAGACAGTTGCCCTTTCTTTCTGTTCTAATGTTGTGTGCAGCAATGACAGAAGCCATATGTGAGCAGCAAATAAACCCATCCTAACTCATGTCTTCTCTGTTTAAAGTTTAATAAGTCTGTTTTAGCTGAAAGAAGATGGATGCTTAAGAGCGAAAATGTCACACAAACAGCATATTGGCATATTACACCACAGAGTGTGTTATGAAATTCAAATCATATTGTATGTATTAATTCCTTAATGAAACTGAGTGAAAACAGTAACTCCAAACTCTCTAGCTATATTATGTTGGATATGTCTCACTATTATTTATTCTATACCCTAACCTCTACCTGTATTCTTATTTTCTTTACTTCATATGTTCTGTGGAGTTTTCGACTCTATGTATTTCCTCATCCTTATTTTTTTTTTATTATCTTTCTGGTTTTTTAGCATGCATTTCTTAGATTTTGTTATTGCTTATAGTTAGACAATTGCCTGTGTTTCTCAGTGCCTTGTCTGCCTGCCTCTTTTTTACATGTGAATCTCAGCTTATTTTACAGAAAAAGACAAAAAAAATACTGCCTGTTTAATAAAAAATTCATATACAGTTTCAGTTCAGGAAGACATAAACTAGTTAGGAACCTTGATTCCATTTTCAAGACTGATTTCAGCATGAAGATACTGATCTTTGCTATCTAATTTTTCCTGATTAGACTCTTCTTTTGGAAAACATTTGTGAAAGACTATAGGTTCAAAAATCTAGAGGTTGTAAAGGATCAAAAAAGAAAGAAAAAAAAAATCATTTCTTCAAAATTCTTAAAATTATGCCAGGATTATTAAAGGGGAGAGGCATAGAAGAAAGAACAGAAAAAGTACTTATTGTCCCAGGGATTGTATCTAGTACTAGGTTCTCCATCTTTAAATGGCCTGTTTGGTCCTTCAGTTTCTTCTTATCATGAAGTCTGATCTTCAGTTGCCTGCCTCCTGCACAAAACTGTTAATAACTTGAAGTGCTGCTTTTGCAGAAATTCTTTGGCATGGGTATTGGTATTCTCTTTTTGGTACCATGCCAGTATTTTTACATCTTCATCAAAAGAGGTTAAAGATGTTTTCTGGAAGACTGGAGTTATAATATAATGCAATTATAGTTCAGACAGATATTTCCAAACTATTACAATTATGTCAGCTAGTTAACACCATTTTTTTAACAGTGGTAAAGAAAATAACAGCTAAGTAAGTTGAAGAAACTTGTTCTTAATAGTGCCATGAAATTTTAAGTACATAAAAAGAAAGTAATAACACCATATTTGGGTTGAAAATAATCTTTTAAATGACTGGGGATTTTGTGTTTTTTTCTAAAAACCTGTATTATGCAGTGTTGGATTCCAACAGAAGTAAACTGTCGCCTTAATTAGCATCAGATTTTGAATATCTTGCCAGGACTAACAGTTTGTCAGTTGGTAAATAAATATTTGACTCAAATGTAATCAGTGACTTCAACATTTACACATTGTATAGCTGTCATAATGCTGGGAAATCAGATTTTTCCTAGGCCAATGCAAGCCTTAATGTTCAATCCTTCAGAAAGCTTAGGTAGGTCCTGACATGCTTTTAAAGATTTATACTGTAACAGTACATTTAGTAATGGTAATAAACTGACTAAATATTATATTTCACTGTAATGTGCATTTCCAAGGAGTTATAACTTATTCAGTCACTACATAAAGAAAACGCACATAGATGGCAAGAGATGAGATCTCTGAATTGGTCTCACTTTTAAATCAAATTACGTGCTATATTAATAAATGGCAGTGTTATCTGAGTCAAAGTAGAATAATTCTGCCAAAGTAAATGCTCTAAGAGCTGAACTATTTTCCTTTGTTTCATTGCTACTTTTGTGTAACTGTTCTAAAGAGCAAGGCGACTTTCTGCTCATTGGGTTTGTGGATATAGTTTAGTTTTCTTAGGATTCATAATTGATCCAGCTTCTCACTGCAAAGTGTTTAGAAATTAAATTAATGGCGAAAAGAAAAATCTTATAAGTTTCTCAAATTTATTACTGAGGCGTAGAACTCAACTCTAAGAATGTGCCACAATGCACCAAACATCTGCACTAGCTTAAGAATCTCTTGTCTTGCCTTTGGACTGTTAACTGTGCTCACACTGTGTCATGACATTTCCTCATTGGGGCTGAAACAGTTTCTGCAGGGTTCTGTTTTGAACTGCATCAGAAATTTGCTGTGTTTTAGTTAGAACCTGATCTGTGTCAAAGCAAGGCCTTACATTGTAAACTGAAGTGGATGTAATCCATGAATAAGTCCCAAAAAATATTAAATCAGAGTTGTTGCTAATTTTCTCTATTGTGGAACTGCTTCCTTACCTAATGGCTGAAAAAATCTGCCACAGCTTTGACTCTTCTGCATTGTTGTATATGTCATGTGTCTATTTTTCCAGAAAGCGTGAGTAGCTTTTGTAACAACCTTTCCCACCTTTTGGGAAATCATTTGAATTTATTGAAAGTCTTGTTATTGAGAACTAGTAAGTCAAATATAGATTCCAAATCTATTCTAGTCAATGGTGCTGCTGAAATAATTTTGTCAAAAGACTAATTCTGTCAGTTTAGAAGAAAGAAAAATTATCAAGAAGCTATGAAAGTTAATTTTTTTTCTTTGATATTCTTGATTATAATACAGAAAACTTTTTTTCCCCAAAGTCGAAGGGCCTCATTTCTGTGGATTGTTTGTCTACACTGCCTATATCCTCCTTTCTCCTGATGAAATTTTCAGAAAGTTATGCATATTCTTATTAAATGTGTGATCAGACTCTAATATTTATTTCAGATATTGGAAAAAGTAGCTGGAAATTGGATTTCTGTATTTTGCAAACCACACAGAAAATAAATTATCCTCTAACTTATTCTAATCTTTGAGCACTAACCTTTATGTTATTTACAGTTCAGGAATGTTCCAAAAAATCTCATTTACTGAATGAAATTATTTTTGAGAGGTTTATTGTCAGTTTCCTGGCTGCTTGCTTGGGCAGCCTATGTCAGCTCCACTTTCTGTCTATAAAGGCTTCAAAACCACAACTTTGATTTTCTCAAAAGATTTCAGAAGTCTTTTAGGAAAGTTCACATTTTCTGTTTAAAATAATAATCAGGTAAGTTCTATTAAAAAACCTCAAACCTTTAAGCATATTTGACTCTGTCTGTTTCCTCGGGACAGCGTATAACAGGAATTGTGAAAAGGAGCCTGAAGGTACCTGATGTCTAATGCTACTGAGATGCTTGACTTCGCCTTCTAAGCTATCAGTCCAAGAATAGTCCAGGACCCTGTAGTTTACTTTAAAATAATGCAATTTTCTTGATGTCTGTAGGAGTTTTTTATTGTGAAAAACATCAGCTATAAACTTTGTATTGGACATATGCATAATATTTCACTGATTTTCTTCAAGAGAGTTAAAGACAACTGATTTTAGGCAAGTCATTATTTTTGTGTAGTATTATTATAGACCAATACACTAAGCTGTTCTATTGTATATAGCTTTGTAAGAATGGATAGCTGGAACCTTTGAAAAGCACCACTCATATGCATTGTGATGAAAGACAGGGACTGTTTATGTTAAAGAAGAGGCACAGTAAATGTGTACCTAGGTAGATTTGTTTAATTGTTTAGGACTTTATTCACTCTAACAGAATAAGACATTTGACCAACTTGAAGTATATGAGTGAAAGTAACTTCTTTACCATTCCCAATGAATTTATTAAATTCACTGCTGACAGAAAAAAGTAAAGACTGTTTCTTAAGGTTTGAGAAGGGGAATTGACACACACAGAGTAATGATAACATCTGCATTTCTAACCTCACAGAATGTCTATGATCAGTCCTGTTAAATAAATGTATTTTACAAGAAATATGTTTTCTCACTACTTAAGCAGTGAAAAATTGGGGCAAAAAAAAGTAGAGAATTCTCTTCAGTGATTCAGGTTTCACCTGACTAGTCCCGGGCCCTGAGATCTAGTCTGGTATTTTCTCCATTAATTTAGGAGAAATATGGATAATCTGCCTCAGAAAAATACATGTCACCAGTGTTGGCTGAAATAAACTTGTAAATGGAGCAATTTAACTTAGAATACTGAACCTCAACATGACAAACTTTCCTTTGAGATGTACCTTTTTCTGGTTTCAAGAAAGTAAAATGGATTTTGGAGGGCAAATCCTTTGGTTGGGCATGATGGTACTGTGCTACTAAGCTTTGGGGGAAAAAAAAAACAACAAACCACACCAAACAAACCCCCTCACCTTGTTATTTTTGCAGATAACAGTAATATATCCATTTCCACATGTTGTTTCAAGGCCTAGTATCTTTAAATATAGTCTGCTACTTAGTCTAAAATTAGGCATTTAATATCTCACTGATGCATTTTCTTTTCCATCTAGTAAAAATTCTTTTGTTCTTCTTCTGCCCACTTTTAAAGTCAACTGAGAATAAGGCATAATAAACTAAGAAAACTCTGAGTGAGGAGAAGTGGAAAAAAAATACCAAACAGAAGAAGAGTTAGAAGATTTACTTGTAATGGAAGACAACAATGAAGAAGACAGAGAAGCAAACAAGAAGCAGTGGAAAACATTGGCACAGATAAATCCGTACTTTGTCTAGCAAATATTTGCTGGTGTATTAAGAAATCCAGAAGATCCAATGTCTAACAAATGTGAATTCCCAAAACATCCCATGGCTATAGAAAAGGAGAATCAATGCTGGTAGATTGATACCATATTTTCCTGCCAAAAAGTTCATCACAGGCTCTGTCTTTATTCACATTTCTCTCTGTTATGAATGGCTAGAAAGAATGTTTTATATTTAAGATGTTTTAGAAGGGAGAAAAAAATTGTCTTTATATTTTATATTACTGATCATGCACAGTATTGTGGAAATATCTTATTGTGGCAATATTTCCGTCCTTTGTGTGGTTATTGTGAACAATTATACACCTAACTATTTTTGTCTTTAAACTGCACTTTAATTACTAGATTCCACTGATGGGGATAGTTTGCTTTATTTGTTTCTTGATATCAGCAGTGACTGGGTCCTAAATGACACCTGTAACTGAGACACTTAAACACAGCAGGCTCCCACTTTGTGTTCTGAATTGAGTTCTTTGTTTCTCAGTGTGCATTTATGTAAGTGGTAACTTATCTTACTTGTTAATGTAGGAGGCTGGTAGAGCTTAAAATAGAATATTTCTCAATATGCCACTGCAGTTCGGTAGAAAGAAATACAGTAGTCTATCAGGAGACCAGACTGTCTTGTTTTTGTATGCCAGGATCATCTCACCTATACATTTATTTATCATTCTCTTTGCCATTCCTTTTGTTAAAACAAATTAAAAGTGATTAATGCATTATGTGCTGTAATTTGAGTGAAAACTGTCTGCAGTGTAGATAAGACTGGAGAGAAATGAAGGAAAAAGTGTTTAATGTCAGACAGTAGCAGAAAATAGACCCTACACATGTAAGGCAAAAAGGTAAGCTGAGCTAGAAAGCTAAATTTAAGCAAACTCCAAACAACCAAGCCCATGATTATATTTTAAAGCACTGGATGCAAATTCTCCAGTCGTATAAAATGATGAAATTATATCATTGTGTCTGGAAGGCAGCCAGCAGTATTCTGCACATGTTGGAACGGAGGTGAAGTAATCCCTGACTAAGGATTGTGAGAGTCTCTTTATGAACATTGAACTGTAGAAATTGAATTCTAAGTCAAAGCCACACTGTCCTGTACTTGTTTTTATTCTATATCTAGTAAGGGATATCAAAAAAAAAAAAAAAAATCATCTATGTTTGCAAGATATCCTGCCTGGAACACTAAAAAGATACCAAAAAAATGGAATGTATGAGAATGCCCTATACACCTTTATGAGCTAAACTGCAGAGAGAGCTGTATTAGATTTTTGTGGGTTTTTTTCCCTTAAATACAGTGTTGAAAATCAAGGACACAAGTTTTGTGGTCTGACTGCTGCTTTAGATACCTAAATCCAAAAATTGTATCTCTCCACTGCTAGCAATAAAGTCCCCTTGATCTCCAAATTATCATTTTAAATCTTACCAATGTCAGAAGCTAGGTGACTCTCTCAGACTTAAACCTTCAATTCCTTTGTCCCTTATATAGAACGAAGTAGCAACACAGCAAATATATTGATGAGATGTATATAAAAAAGAATAAAGAAAAAAATAAAACTGCTTATCAAAATTAAGGAGAGGAGACAATTAAAACAGTTGACAATGAAAACATATCTAGCCAAGTTAATTTGTGCCGTAGCATGTGATAAATCTTGTGGGATAAATATAGTGGGACACAGGATGGGCTAAGGTGTAGTTTTACAAAGTAAAAGCTAATTTGTAGTAATTGCTCTGGTGTGGGCTTTTACTCTACAGGATATAGTAGATAATCGATCACTCCAAGTAGGTGATGTGTTTACATTTACTGCTTGAGAACAATGTGCATACGGGCAGTTACTACAGTGGAATTAATGCCCCATGTAACGGCTTTTTGGGCTATTTTAATAGCTACAGGATATATAATGCTTACCATTACACTAGAGAATGCCTAAATTCCTTAGGCTCAAAAGTGAGAAGTCTTTTACATAGATCTCTACTTGTTGATTCTGTTGCATAGATAGTTGTGGATCAAGTGCTTATAAAAAAGTAGTGTCTGGGCAGTAGCAGAAGTCTGTTGCAGGGGGTCCTTGCAATGACAAGTTCAGTTCTACACACTATTGTTCATCTGGATCCTATTATGCAGCTGCCAGTAGTCCTACATGACCAATCTAGCCATATGTGTGATTGAAAAAAGAAGATACATCTAACTATCTGAGTTATGTACAAAAAGACTGTCTTACCATTTCTGCATCAGTGAAACACATTCTGCTACTTACAGATCAGTGTTGTAGTGGCAAGTTTCTCCACTAAGGGTGTTAAATCAACACATTTAAGCATGGAAACTTTTGTAGACCCAGCAGAAGCTGCAGGAGGGAATCTTCATAACTGCCCAAAATTCCCAACTGAATTACTGCTGCACCTTTTAGTCAAATCTGTAATACTGAAAGTGGGCAGTTGAGTCAAGCCCCTAGTTTGGAGATGATTCACTGGCTCATCTGTGCAGGTGACTGGCCTGGGGGCTCCTGACCCAGCAGGTTGTGTGGTCTGGATATGCTCCGGGACACGGTTGTGATACCCAGTTACACGGCAGTTATAGCTCTAGGGCAAACCTCGATTTCATACTTAAATCTCACTGACGACTCTGGCCACAGTTTGGTTAAACTGTTCTGGAATTTGGAGATTATATATGTATTAATGCAGAAAGTAATTTACAACGTGCTGAACTGTTTTCATTCACTACCTGTATATTCATTCCCTTTTCATTCGCTAGTTGCGTATTCATTCTCTTTTCATTCTCCACCTGTGTATTAACTCTCTTTTAACCCATATCATATCAGCAATGCTGTCTTTGGGAAATGATTAGGTAGAGAACAGTTGATTGTACTTACAATGCTTATGTGTCCAATGTCTGTTTTTATTAAGGCAAGTAATTTTCATAACCCACTGTGTTTTGTACTGAAAATGCAGACCTCAATGTTATCTTAACAAAGATCTGTGATATGGTGAGGCTTTTCATTTCTGGCGATGGTGTTTTAGATTAAAGTTTGTGTTTCAACTCAAAGCTAGTTGGTGTGTAGTGACACTAAAGACCAATTACCGTTGGAATTCCTGATGTGATGTTTAGCTTCTTAGCCTTTGAGAGAGAAAAGAAAAAAAGAACTAATTAGTTGTATAAATGTCATAGTCCATTTCTTAGCTTGATCATTTAGAAACAAGAAAACTAAGTAGGAAGAGATACTAAGTTAGGGAGAAGGCGTTGTTAATATAGAAATGGGCATGGAGTGTTACCTGTGTGTTTTCTTTGCTAGGCAGTTAGTGATAGTATAGTATCACAGTGAGTAGGAATTTACGTTGGTTGGGGTTTTTTGGTTTTTTTCTTTTATTTTCAGTCATTAAATTAAACTGGGGGTTTTCTTAGTAAAAGAAATCAATACTGCTATATGACCAATCCTCACACACTATAAGTGCACAGACATTTCAATTACAAAATTTACTAAACATGCAAACATGTACTACAGTTTGGAAGATTTCTTTGTTGTCTTATTTTCAGACATCTTTAAGCAGGGTTTTATCATGTGTCTATCGCTTAGTGATGAGATTATAGTAATTGTCATATTTGACAGTTGCTCTCTTGGCCTCATATGTTATACTCAATTCTGAGATGAATTTGTCTTGCCATGCCCAGGGCAAGATTGGACACAGTTTAAATGAAAGTCTTAACCACTGAACTTACTACAGATAACACATTATTAATATAAGTACTATTTGTCTTTCTTTGATAAGAGATAACATCTCTATAAATTAATAGTATTTTGTGTTGTAAGTATGGACATATCTGCATCTCTTTTTATGTGTCTCAAGAAAAATATCTGAGTTTCTTTGTTCCTGAAGCCCATACTGCTTTTATCTAATTTATTTCACTTACAGCAACCTGTTGATTGGGGAATTCCGCTTTTACTAATAGTTCTCTCATAAATCCAAAATAAACATTTATTTTTGCTTTTGGAAGTAGTGACTTACATCTTTGTTTTCAAAGATTAGTAAACCAGAAAACATAGCAAGAGTGTTTATAAAGCAAAAGCACTAGAGTTTGTAAGTAATTGAGAAAGGATGAAGTGGCAGACATGCCACCATGGGAAGATCATTTACTTAAACCTTTGCTCCTAGTCTGCTATACTGACTGAAGATTGAAGTTTTGAACAGGTGTATAGAGCCAGAGGCAAAGTGTGACCAAACATCAAACTGTAGAGGTGTAGTCGTAGATATTTGTGACCTTTCCTGCAGGCGGCTTTTCTTTTCCTGAAACCCATATCACAGACTCGGTGTCTTCTGCTGACTCAGTATAATGAGACTTTGTTTTGAGAGAACAGAATTTCTTTCTCACATCTTTTCCCTTAAAACTTAAGACTAAAATGATTCCTGTTTTAGTTGGGAGATTTGAGATTTTTTTTACATAACTTGAGAAGAATGTTTGATGTTATGATGCAGGGTTTTTTTTTGGTTTGGGCCAGAGTTACACCATCTTAGCTCTGAGAAAATTAGCATCAAGGTATTTCAGAACTGCTCTGAAGTTTGCTCTCTCTTATTCTTGATCCCTCCTGCGGTCTTGGCATTTACTGAGCTTCTAACTGGGAAACAGCTTCATGTGAATAAAATCCAATCTTGTATTCATTCACTGTACAGCTCAAAGTGCAAGCGGTCAGCTCAGCCCATCAGTTGGTTTTGCCCTCTATCTCTTGTCAGCATTGCCGTCTGTCAGAGGGTCACCTCCTAGTCCCTGAGGAGCAAAGTGCCCTCTGTTAGCTGTGCTGGCCTGTCAGTTTTAGTTACTGGAGTCTTTGCAGTAAGTTGGAATGAATTTGCATAAATATAAATATTCTTTGTCAAATACTTTGTCTTGATTAGGTGAAATTCATATTTTTAAGGTGCTCTCACCTTAAGATATTATCTTCTTAGTGCCAAACTACTGCATATCTCAAAATGTCTGTAGTCGCTATTACTATCGGGACATTTCCCATGTTAGTATGTTTCTCTTGTTCGAGAAGAGCACATTTCAGCCTCTTAACACACATGTGGAAACTCGGGGAAATTGAATTAGTTGGTTAAAGTCATGCAGGAGGCTGTTTTAAATCAAGTGTTCAGATTTCTAATTTTCACACAAATGTTCTGAATTGGTGGATGCTCTACCTCCCTTGAATATTTTCAAAGCCAACACTCTCTTACTTTTCTTAAGCTATTTTAAAAATATCCTTTATTGCACATGAATTAACCCCTTCTGTAACCAAACTGACAATGTATATTCTTTTCTGGCTAACAGTTAAGGCCTTTTGTGTATTTGTTCTGTCCCAGTTGAAACTAATATGCTTTCCCACCCGACTACTCTTCTCTCTGGCATCTGTCTTTCCTGGCTGCACTCCTTCTGGATTCTAATTAGGCTTCCAATGGCTTGGCTCAGGATGTAACCATAACCAATTTATCATTCTCTTCATCTCCCTCTGGGACATTCATTGAAAGAACAGTACCTCAATATTTTCTCTTTATCTACAATTTCCAGTCTATATCAAACATGAAATCTTGACAGATGGAGTCCAATCTGTTACAGTGAATTAGTGTATTTTTTCTTTTGATTGAATTATAGCACAAAGAAATATAGAAATTTTCTAAAGGTGAATATTTAAAATTTGTGATATAGGATGGTTGGTTGGCTTGAGTGTTTCATTTCATTTTTTATATCTCAGGATCTGGATTATGTTAGATGAATGATGTAAGACTAGGTTTTGTTGTGATAAGAGGAGGGACAGATCTGATCATAACAAAAACAGATGTAATGTGCAAAGCTATAACGTAGTCCCTCATGTTATCTACTGTATAATCTCACACTGACTAGAAAAGAATGCAAAGAAACATTCTGCCGTCTGCCAATAAAGCTTCTGCCAGCAAATCAGTAAGATCCTGAAATACATTCTGCCGTGGAAAAGTGTGATAAAAAATTAGTCTGCCAAAGCACTGGGCCAATCAATCAAGTGTTAATGATGGATCATGAAACCCATTTGTTGACAAATAAAACTCTGTGTGCTGTGCCAATGAAACCAACTGTGTCACCCGTCTCCCGGTGACTGCCTGAAATATCATTTGCAGAGGCAGAATTTATTGATGACAGGGGCTAATACTATAGCTATAGCCCATCAAACCAAATTGGCAGGTGCATTGCAGTCTTAACTCTTAATGGTGCATGATCCCATAGAAGATAGTGCAGTGTTCCCTAGACCAAGACTTCTGTGCAAGGGAACGGACCAAGACCAAGCATAGCACAGGCTCATTCATTTAGGCCTTGAAGCTGATTTCAGTGGTTTTTGACTGTGTGATGCAGATAGTATGGCTGTAGACTTAAAGAGGAATACTAAATGAAATGTTTTATTCTGGGAGGCAGAAGAACTAAGCAATTATGTTTAAAACTTCAGAGGTTCTATGGCAGAGAGCAGAGCTGGAATTCCTTCTATTGCCATGCCTTCATGCAGGGTTGGGAAGCTTTTGTGGAGACACTGAGTCAGTTGGCTATCAGTATGCTGATGCTCGTTGTTGCACGTGAATAGTGGGGCTTATTTCCCCAGCTTTTAGCTGACAGGAGTGAGGAATAACTGATTGTATAAATAACTCAGTGATGCTCTGTGAGATTGACAGTGTAGGAAATTAAGGATTTGAACAAAGGGTTACTGAGGTGTGTATTCAAGGAACTGTGCCCCTCTGCCTGCCTTTACATGCTAA
The DNA here is from genome assembly GCA_013401255.1 of Urocolius indicus. Classification (NCBI taxonomy): domain Eukaryota; kingdom Metazoa; phylum Chordata; class Aves; order Coliiformes; family Coliidae; genus Urocolius; species Urocolius indicus. The sequence continues at coordinate 131,681 of WBNH01002447.1, read as the reverse complement.
AGCAATAATGCTTCATTCATAGATGTTGAGGAAGGGAAATGTGATGTAAACCTTGTCACTGTTTGTTACTTCATATTTTCAACTGCTTTGACTCAGCCTGCACAGAAGCAAAAGGCTAGGCTCTTGGGGAACTTAAATGTTCAGTTTGAAAGAGTTACCTCCAATATAGTAGGTGAGGACTGGATGTTCTGGATTGTGATATCGAAATACCTCTTTGTAATGCCATTCATTTCTTTGTTTTATCACATAGCTATCTGCTGCTAATCTGTTTGGGGGATTTGTTTTGTGTTTTACTTAAAAAGCAGAGTAGCATAAGCCCTAACATTGAAAGAAAATGTTTTTTATAATGCCTTCCTATTCCAAAGGGCTATTGGGGTTGAATGTTTCCTGAGAGAGGGAGATTTCTCAGGAGAATTTCTGAGATCTTAGGATTCCTTAAATGATGTGAAAACTCTTTGAGTAATGAACTGAAATTTGTTGTGGTGCTCTTGTACAGAAGCATCACAAAAGGTCCATATACGTAATGTTAGTAGAACTAAAAGGGCAATCTTTTAGCACTCAGTATTACTACAGATTTTTATTTCTCTTTGCAAAGGTTAGGGACTACCTTCCAATGGAGAGCATGGGTGAACATGAGATTTTGAGATTTATGTGCCAGATTTTTCACCTGGCATTTGAAATTCCTTTTTGTATAAAAGATATGTAACTTTGTCCTCCCCCTGCGTTTCCCCTTGCCCCTTTCTTTGGCTTTGAGAATATTTTATTAGGATCTATTATCCTATATGCTGCCTGCTTTTAAAAGGGTTATGGAAGTAAGAAACTGAAACTGAAGTTCAAATTCTTCCAAAATTGGAAAGTATTTTTTCCAAAATAATGCATGTCTTCTGCTGTCCAGAAAGTATTTGACTGATTTGTACTGGCCTCTGACAAAAAATTCTTTCTTACTTCCAGTGAAGCATGAGCATTTAATTTCAAAAGATTTGATTTATTCAGCATGGTGTTAGGTGATTGATGTCATATTCTGGCATAAACAAAAATATTGATTATAACTTAAATAGGAAGCTAAAAGCTACAGTTGTGAAGATGAGATCACTTTGTCATACTTTTCACAGGCAGATAAAAGTGGTTGCAAGAAGCCCCTGTTGGACACTCACCATGCTGAATCCTTCAACATGCTGTTCTGTATGAAGGACATTGGATTGTATGGAAGAGTTCACTTCACTGACTTGATAGCTTGCTTTGGGAAAAAAAAAAAGTCCACACTTTGTTGTGCATTCAAATGTTGCCTTGGGTTTTGGACATGGAAAGACCATCATATGCTGTAGCAGTCTGTGCTCTTCCTAGCACAGCACAACCCCTCTGTCTCATAAGCTCTTATGTTAGAGCAACAGCTCCCCAATCATTTGCAGGCTCATAAATGCAATCCAGCAGCATCCGTCTGCCCAACAGACCAGGGAAGCAGCTCAGAAATGAAAGCCAAATAAAACAATAACTCACAGCAAACAAAACAGGCAACTACAATAATCAGATCATGCTGCAGGAGCTGTTCCAACTACCCAGACACTTCATTAGGCATGGAATAACAAAGGAAAATAGACCAGAGTCATTTCATTTAACTCTCTTAGGCAAGTTAGCTCCCTCATTTTTTTTTCACCCAAATTCCTAATTATTCTTATTTTCTACTTGAGATAAGGAAGTGCAACTTGTGTCTAGAGGCAGAATGAGCTCTGTTTTGCAGCCACAAGAATATGGGGAAGAAAGAGTTCTTGATTTCTAGTTTTGCTCTTTCATTGACATTTTTCATTAAGTCTGGCATTTTGGTAATTTCCAAGCTCTGTTTTTTCTCTTTCTTAATACGTAAAAGAGAGGGAATCATGCTTCAGACACAATGCTTTCTGCCTCTCCTAATGTTTTACCTGTACTTTATTTGACTCATCTGAATGATGCACATCCTTAAATGACAATCTATTTCAAAACAATATTTAGCCTTGTCCAGATGGGAGTTACAAGGTTAAATCCCTTAATGGATTATTTTAACTGTTACTATAAGATCTGCAGTGCTCTCTTAATGAACTTTTCATTTTTCATTTCATATGTTGGGGTTTTTTCTATTCATAAATGTTGTATTTTGTAGCAGCCTTTCCTTTACAGTGCTGATTCAAGGTCTAGAAAGTTGTTTGTTGCTCCTGGCCCAGAGAAGATCTGTGGTCTGTTCCCTTCCCTCCTTCTCTTCCAATGTGTGTTCTCATTCCCTGCAAACTTCTCAGACTGAGAGGCTGTTTGGTCTCAATTATGTGGTAGGGACTACCTGAGAACATAAAAAGATAATGTCTAAAATCTTCATCCTTGGAAATGCCTTCTCACATGCTACCTAAAAACTAGAGACAACTACACTAGCTTTCAGGAACATTATTATTACTATTATTATTAAGAAGATAAGAGTTTAAGTGGGCTAAACCTGCAAGCGTTAGTGCTTAGATGTACCTCCCACAATGTAACCTAAAAATGTCAGACGTTCAAAATGACAATGGTTTAGCAAGATATAAGTAATTTAAATCTCCTAAGGGAAAAAAACTGATGAAAGCAAAACATGGATTAAGACTGCAACACTGACACTTGTACCAATACCATATACGTCATACATCAAAAATCCTTTCAAGTCATTATTGAATAGAGACATTGTAAACAACAGATATTCTAAACTTTGGAAAGGTCACAAACATCTACCTACTTCCAGCAGTTTGTTGAACAAGTGGGTGGAATAGTAAATCTGTGAATCTGTGAGGTACTTAAAGCAGTACTAAACTTATGAGGTACTAAATCTGGTTTCCTTACCTCAGAGGGAGCTTCAGACCTGTGAAAAGCAATTTGGAGCCTGGGACTCTAGAATATTAACTGCTACAAAGAGATAATTTTTGTTAAAGGAAATAAAACAAATGTAATACTTGGTAATAATAATGTATTAATATTCACAGTCTCTTGTTAGGATCTTTCTTATTGGATAACTCATCTAAACACTCTTCCATCATTTAATCAAAGCTGACAAGCTTTGCAAATATTGTTAATGAGAGAACAATTTTTTCCAAATATTATGCAAACTGGGATTTTTCCACAAGATATCCATATGACACTTTCTGTGACTTGTTTGTGAAGAGGATCATTTTGCATGCCCTGGTTATTGAGTTGACACTCATGGCACTTGATACTGCAAGTATAGTAGTGATCACACTTCGGGGAGTTTTTAAGGCAGTTTTGGCTGGCACATCACAAATGCAGTGCTGAACAGGCCTTACTGAGCCAGGTCATTTCACTGCTGAGCAAATCATTGGATAAGTAGATATTACGGGTGAAACTGAACCTAAGAAGGTAACTTTGTTCTCTTTCTGTAGTCCTTGTTGAACATGTCATTACAGGTGTGTAGAAAGTATAGTGCTGTTTATGAATTGTGTAATTCAAACCAAAGTGGACATCGCTGGTACAAAATGTTCAGCTGCTAACATCTCTCCATATGTGGAAAGTAGGATCTTTTTTGTTTTGTGTGTTTACATATCAGTTAAGAAAATGCTAAAATTCTTCTACTCCAGTAGCATTTACGTGTGCAAATATAAGATAAATTGTGCTAGGACACAGGTGATTAGTGTGAATTTATTTATCTTCTGTACCTGTTAATTTGTGAAGAATGTTCTGATTTTAAAATAGACAACAAAGGTGCATAATTTCAACTTTACAAAAAAAAGATACTATTGTACTAAAATGCTCAATGCTTGTATATAGTAGTTCATTTTCCAATCTAGTCTGTCCCTTAAATATGTAGAAGTAGAATATCTTTAATACATTATGCTTATTTATTTCCTTGAAGAATACTAGCTTATGTTCTGTGTGAGAATAAATTTTTTACTTGAATCCCAGCATTTAAATGTGGATAATTTCTTACAAAGATCTCAAAAACTGAATATGTCTAAAAAGTGACTTGAATCAAGGTCAGGGAGCAGACCATATCAGTGTCAGAGACAAGGACACTGATAGAAATCAGATTGATTAAACTGTAGCATTAGCCAATACTGTACAAAACTCTTGCATATGTGAAAAAGCAGTATAGCTAGAGTCCTGAGTATATTTGATGTATCATTGTATGAATGAAAGTACTGTACTTTCCTTTTTCTGTCCACAGACACGCAGCTGGATGTCTGTGAAGGTGCCCTACCTGCCTTCTCTTTATCGCTTTGTTGCAGTGTTTGGTTGAGAGAGACCTAACTGAAAATGCTGCCTCTGGTCAACGTCTATGTGAAGACAGGAAGAAATACTGCTCTACACAAAATGGTAAGCCCTCAGCTCAGCAGGAAATCCCATTGTAGCCTATTTGCAAATGCTTTAAATATTTTGTTTAATTGTCAGAGACCTGAATAATCATTCCTTATTGTTCCCTAGCTAACTTTCCTGTCCTGTACTGCCCTTGTTCCTTGGTGTACAGGTGCTCTGCTGACTCGATTCTTCTTATCTCTCTCCACAGACCAGTCAAATTCTCTGCAGTATAAAAAAAAATGTTTTCCTCATCCTCTCTTCAGCTAGATTCCTTAAGCTATCATCATTCATGTGAAAGAAGGCAATCTTTCTTGTAGTTTTTGGGTTGAAAGCCACTCTGTTCCAGTTCAGAGACAGTAATCCCTTACCTTTATTTATCATCCCTGTTGGAACTCCACTGGCTTTTGATGCAGACATTCTTGCATAAACTGCTGCTTTTATTTGCAACACAGACAAACTGTGACACCGCATGGTTCAAGGACCCATTAGGGCATTGCTGTTAAACTGTGGTCTTGTTCACAGTATATCCTGCTAATTTGGTTTTAGCAGCTAGATGTCTCTCTTTCCTCCATTATTAAGAAACAATAGCAGGAAAACTGCTCTTGCCTTTGGAAAAGACTTGTTGCCCTCCATCATTTGTCTGTTTTAGAAACAAATTTAAGATCTGGATTTGGCTATAAATCTGTAACTCACAGAGCATGTGGCTTGATTTTGCACATAGCTTTTTGCAGATCATTGATTGTTTCCCTCTATTAATCTGTGCTGGCCTGAGGCTGACCTATGTTTTCACTTTTCATGTTCCCCTGTGTTTTCAAAGCAGAACTGTAGATTGAAGACACTTTCTGCCTGTGGCATTCTTCTTTTCTCTTTATCACAGCTGGTTTTCACCTCATGTAATAATTTGCATTTGTGATATGTTTTAAGTGAGAAACACTGTCCTGGTACAAGAACCAAAGTCTTTGGTGTAAGCAGAGGATTGTGCATGTGTGGTTCTGGAGTTATTCCTTTCACTTTGAGCAAATACATGTGCTGCAGGGCCATAACTACTACTGTATTCAGTGAAGTCAAGTAGAATATCTGAAGTCTGGGGAGTGCCTGGATTTTTATTTTTTTACAACATAGTGGAAATCTGTGGGGTTTTATTTTAGTAGATCTTTCTTTTTGCTCATGCTTCCTCTTGTAATACTTGTGTTACCATTTCTCTATATAGAGTATCCTTAGATTGTTCCTACTGGTGTGGAATCACTGCCAGAAACCAAAGCAAAGGTTCCTGTTTCATTCTGTGATGTAGTGAAAATGGTACTGTTTCTCTCATATCTTTCTCTAAGCTATTAACTGAGGCAAAAATACCTCCAGCTATTCTGGGCCAGATCATCAATGCATGCTTGAATAAAGTATATGGCTATTCCCCTAATCTGAAAACGAGAGAGCACAGATATAAGACTTTCTTATTAAACAAAAATATCTCTATTTGTAGTTGTTTTCTTTTCAATAAAAACATTTTCTTCAAAGGACATTCAATAGTAAGCCTAGGAAAATTGTTAATTGTTATTAAGGGAATGATTTTTCAGAGCACAGGAAAATTTAAAACGTTGTTTGCTATTGCACCTACAATGATAAAAATAACATTTTATAAATATCAAGAGTCTTGGCATTTTAAATATTTTTTTCAAATATTTAGTGTAATTACCATGATACTGTTTAAATTCTGAAGATGTTAGAAGAAAAAAAAAAACTGTGTAAGAATATATGTCTCCAGTGTAAAATAGCATTTATCACACTAAACTGAAGAGATAGATAAACTAGTCTACTTGTTTCATTATAGCTAGTGATACTGGTATGCAGTGTGCTTATACTTTGTTTTTATACTAGATCTTTGCTAATAAATTTTATGAATTTTTTTAGGATTTGATTTTAATGTGACTATGTATTTAATACCTAGGTTGTGTCTAAAGCTTCATCTTGAATCTCATTTATTTTATAATTGAAGTTGATATTGAGTAGTTTAAACTTATGAATTGCTTGTATCAGGGTATTTAATTCTAAATATAATTCAGAAGCTGATTCAGAAGCTCCTACAGGGAATGGGGTTTACGGGTCCTGGTAGGCAGCAGGATGAGCATGAGCCAGCAAAGTGCTCTCGTGGCCAAGAAAGCCAGTAACATCCTGGGGTTTATTAGAAAGCATATGGGCAATAGGTTCACCTCCCCCTCTGCCCTCATGAGACCACATCTGGAATATGTGTCCAGTTGTGGGCCCTTCAGTTAAAGAAGGACAGGGTGCTGCTCGAGAGAGTTCAGCAGAGAGGCACAGAGATGATGGAGTGGAGCATCTCCCTTAAGATGAAAGGCTGAAGATGCTTGGGTTTTTAGCTTGGAGAAGAGGAGACTGAGGGATTGTCTCATTAATGTTTACAGATATGTAAGGGGTGGGTGTCAGGAGGATGGAGCCAGGCTCTTAATGATGGCCAATGATAAGACAATGGGTACGAACTGGAACATAAGAGGTTCCAAAGAAACATAAGGAAAAACTTCTTCACTGTGAGGGTGACCGAGCACTGGAACAGGCTGCCCAGATGGGTGGTGGAGTCTCCTTCTCTGGCAACATTCAAAACCCACCTGGCTGAGTTCCTGTGTGACCTACTCTAGGTGGTCATTCAATGTTTTCTAAGTGGTTTTTAGCCCTTCACTTTTGTTGGTTAGCAAATAATATTTAAAAACAGTGGCTTGTCTAAATAGCTGTATTCTAAATGTGTTTCTTAGAGAAAGAAGTGAGCATTCATTTGGTATGAAGGTATTGGAATTTCTTAAGATCTTATTCATGGAAAATACAGATCTGTAAGTTTCAGCAATGTCTGTGTGACCACAGCTTTCCAGTCAAACTTATGTAATAGCAACTATATCTTTAAGACAAACAAACATTACTTACATAGTTATATGTAGACAATCTCTCTCTGCCTGTGCAGAAAGCTAGTCACATCCAAGGCAGCTTTGGTCGAAGGAGGTGTCTGTCTGTGCTCAGCACAATGCTGAAGGCAGCACCAAGGCTGGTGATTACTGTGTGCTGCACAAGGGCTGCCTCAAATAGCCTCAGCTGCAAGCAGAGGCAGACTGAGCTTACATCAACTTTCATCCCTCCATGTCCACATGTGTCTGAAGAGGATTTAAAGCAAGTGCATTTCAAATAGCAATGCTGTGAAAACAGTCACTGGGGTCAATAGTGGGAGGGGGAGGCATTTTCAAGGGCAGGAGTGAGTTCTCTGCCATACATGGACTGACATCCACAGGAACTTAAGAGTCATGCACTAACAAACAGCTTATATGGTGAGGATATGTCCACTGTGTTTCTGAAAGTTAAGGCTCTGAGCATATGTGCTGTATGTGTGCTGGACAGCAAACCTTTGTACCTTTGAGAATTTCTTCTCAGTATCTTCTGCCTGCTCTATTGCAACCTACAATAATAACCCATTAATCAAGTGTCACCCTTCCTAATATAGAGAAGTTCTTTTTTTATTGCCTTCATTTATAATAATTTAGTTTATACTTTACAATGTTATTGATTTTATGAAATGGCTCATTACACTTACACAAAGCTAAATCATTCAATTAGATGCTTTAAATTAAGTCATATAAATTTCTTACTAGATTTATTGTTTGATTGAATTGGAAATCAAGCCCTAAGAAATGAATTTTTAAATAATTATTGGGAAGACATTCTTATGTTACAGGCTAGTGAAAGAATATAAATTACTTAGCAAACTTTAAAAAATTATTCAAACCTAAATCTCCTTTGTAAACTGCTGGGTGGCATAAGCAGTGGAAAGTTTACTTCACTCCCTCTGCATGAACCTGAAAGGGGAAGAGCAGCGTCAAATGGAATTTTCTGTAGATTCTAGTAAGTGAAAAAAGGCATATTCTGGAAAATGTTCCGTTGGTCAGCCCTTCGTATAAAGACATATGAATAGAAACTGAAAAGACCATAAAGAAGAGTCTGTATAAGACCTTAGCTTCTTCATGCATTCTCTTCAGACTTGTGAAGCAGGATTGAAAGCTGGTCTGCTTATCTCAATGGGAAGAAATCATTCCGAAACTTCTGTCAATGTTCAGGTTAGTCCTGAATTAATTCAGTGTTTTTAAACACATAGATCTGTTGATCTTTTTTTCTCATTGATGCTGTTGTGGAAGTTGTTGTATGTATTTAAGAATCATAAAATCAGAGAATGGTAAGGATTGGAGGGGACCTTTAAAGATCATCTAGTCCACTCCCCTGCTAAAGTAGATCCACCTAGGCCAAGTCACAGCAGAGAATGCCCAGGCAGGTTTGAAAACCTGCAGAGAAGGCACCTCCACATCCTCCCTGGGCAGCCTGAGCCAGGTCTCCCTCATTCTTACAGCAAAGAAGTTTTTCCTTGAGAAAATGAAACTATTTCACACTCTTTTGAAACTGAAATGAAGAGGAATACGCCCTGTATTGTTTTTTTATGTGGTGGGGCTATGAAACTTTCCTCCTTCTCTCTGAGTGAAGGAAAGGAAAACAAGTCCTTTTATTGCATATTTGTTCCTAAAGCACTTTTCTCATTCTTTGTCTGTTCTTCCTTCTTTTTTTTTATTGTCATTCTTGGTTCATTTTTCAGTCTGACTCCCTCAGACTGTCTCTCTTCTTTGTAAACATTTCTCTGCTGGACAAAAGGAATTATGAACTGCAGAGTTAAAAGAAGTCTAGTAAAACAGCAGTTTGGTAATAACATAACAGTAACTAGTGATAGGTACTGTTGTTAGTATAAATGGTGGGCAACAGCGATGACTACCACAGGTCAGTGACAGGAAGAGTTTCCCAAGATGACAGTAGTGCAGCAGTACATCTATTAATGCCCAACAGTGGCAGCAGTCCGGGCCATTACTGAGTAGATTTTGGGATTTAATGCACTGGCCATGCACTAATGCCTCCTATTCACTTTCTACTACATTAGCATTACAAAATATGCATTTTGTTTATATTCCTGTGTCATCCTGACTATTTTTTTTGTTCAGATTTATCTTATTTTTTCTGAGTTTTCTTTAGTTACCTTTTTTTTTTTTCTGTGCTAGCTGCAGTGCAATTTTAACAATTTGCCTTTTTATTACCTTTGGAACAGTTTGTCTTGCTGATCTTCCCTCGGCTGCTCTTTGTCAAAGATGACAGGCTTACCATCATTAATTTTTTTGAATAATTAAAAGTCTAGAATCTTTGGTTACCCTCTGCTGGACTGTCAGGATTTGTAGCTTTAAAAAATAATAATTACATGCTGTGAGCTTTTCAAAGTTATCCAAAGGTTTTCTCTCTCTGGTAATAAAAGTAGCTTTTTTTTTTTCTTTTCTCTTCTTTTCTTTGTGTTGGAAGGAAATCTATCTATTAATCACAAAAAATGATATATTGTGTGCACATTAAGTTTCTAGGATATATGTTTAATTCTTAATACCTAATATCTGTGCCTTTTTTTTTTCACTCTACTTTGATTTTTACTTGTTTCCAGTCGTATATAATATATGACTATTGAAGATTTGTCTCTTTTCGTTTCACTGTCTTATGTTATAAATTATTGTTATTAATGTTTCCTGTTGTTCTGTTTCTTCAACATTACCTAGATGCTCTGGAAAAATGTTTTCTTTCTTTTCTGACTTTTCTCTTTTTTTGTGTATCTCTTGCCTAATCCTTAGCAAGGCTTCTCACTGTGTCACCTTAGAAGTAACTATTCAGTCTCTAATCACATTTCTCAATTTAAAAAAAAAGACTTTTTTCAAAATGTTGTTAAAGATTCTCCCCTTCAATGCTTTTCTTCACAGTGTGATGTCCCATCACCAGTGCTTGACCCATTTCTGCTGCCTGTGGTGCAGTTCTCTTCAACCTGTCAACTACAAATACAAAGACCTTAAACTTGAAAAAAGTTCTGCATCTCTGTCCTCTCCTGTTGTCAAATCAACTTTGGGACAATCATGTCCATGCCCTTGATAGGACAGAGGCCCTTGGCTGGGAGATCAGCAGAAGTGCCATGGACGATCTTCTGCTTCTCCATTTTGGCTGAAAATGGAAACACCACTTAACTGCCCATGTCCTGGTGCTACCCACAGCATTGCTCTTGGCTCAGGCACAGGTGAGTCAGCACTGCTTTGACAAAATCTGAATTTCATCAGCAGCACAAAAAGAGTATGATAGGGACACATCAGATGGAATCGAAGTATAGAACCCATCTGAGTTGAAATTGTCAGTGTTCCAGTCACTGGAGAAATGGAATTGGGTTAAGGGATTAAGCAGAGAAGGACAGAGATGAAAATCACGTGTTTGTTTTTGTTTGTTATTAGCTCACTTCATGTGTGCTGTCTGGCATTTCTACCCCAAAGTCTGTGATATGAAATAGTTTAGAAGTCGCTCACATCCCCATAGCTGGCATCATGCTGTATCATTACTCTGAAGAGGATCCTCTTCACACTTTTGTAATTGTTGTTGTGCAAATTAAATATTTATTGATTTAGAGCTTTTAATCTGTGTCTTCCAAGACCTATCCTGAGAATCTTTCCTAGCAAGGCAGTTAGCATCTTTTCTCCCTGTGTTCTCCACTGAATCTTTAGTTGGAAAGTGGTTGAAAATCAAGAAGCATCTGCTAAAAGTAGCCACAGAGTTGGTGGTAAGAGTCATCACCTAGGAGATGGCAGTGAGCAACTTACTTGGACTGCCCAGAGACTTCAGGCCCTTCATTTCCCAGGTGAGTTCAGAGAAGTCTGAAGAATTTGCATTGGGTAAAATCCCCATTTCCCCCCTTTCTCCACAGGCTCTTTTGTCTTCTATACAAGTGAGAAAGAGATTTTTGTAGTACATAACTTTTTTTTTGGTTTCTCAACCAAAAAAAAAACCCCAAAAAAACCCCTATAGTGAATAGCTTGCTGAGAGGTAGAGAAGAATGAAAAACAGTTATGCATAAATAAGTCATATAGCAAATAAGTAGTTTTGGAACACTGGATTTTATTTGCCCATGGGGCATTAATGGCAATTGTAGAAGACAGAACAGAAAGAATAAAATTGAGTTAAATAAAACCAAAGTGTTTAGCCTTGCAAACTCACCAGCAGCCATCAGCACCAAGCATTAATTCCTTTCCTGCTGGCAGCAGGAGGGTGGGTGAGACAATACTGTCAGTTGCACAAATTATGTCACTGTGGCAGAAGCACAACATAAATAAATAGCAATAACAATGCAAAGGAAAAAGAGACTGTTGTTGCTGCATAAACCTTCTTCCAAGCTGGAGGCACAGAAAAAGGAAATGTAATGACTTAGTGCATGTCATCTTGTAGCTTGACAAGCCCTTTCAGAATAGAAAAAGAGTATAAAATGCCAGGAGAGGTCTCACTGCACATTCTGATAGAGAAAAGGGGCTTCTATGTAGCGAAAGAATCCTGTTTTCACCAGATTGAGAAATAGAACAAGTCAGCTGTGTTGAGCCCTGGAAAGCTATTGGAAATACTAATCAGGATTAATGGAAAGATAGAAAAGATATGCGATAAGAACACACAGGGTTTTTTTTGCTCACTGTCATTTAACTGTCATAATATTACAGACCCAACTTTCAAGAATCTTTTTCACAGAGGGGAAAAAAAACCCCCATATTTCACAAAAAGATCTAGAAGTTCCTTCTCATCTATCAACATAAAAGGTACTTTTTCTCTTCTTCTATCAGATTACAAATTGATGAGGGAGAAATCAATTTTCAATCACTTTTTATCTTTAGTCACCATATTTCTATATATTGAAGTTCTCTCTCAAATTTAAGTTGTTTTTTTTTTTCCAAAAATTGTAGCACTTTTTGCATATGATCCTATTCCTTTGTTATATTCCCAACTCAAATGTTTTCATAGAGTTCTACTTTGGGACTGAAAACAGAAGTTGATGATAAAAATAGTATCAAAAGACAGGGATTGAGTATATGTCCCACATCTTCTCACAACAAAGGACTGAGAAATTACTGTGGATCAACTGTAATTCTTAATTTAGAAATCCACACTTCTCTGGTATTCATTATCTCTTCTATTCCAAAACTAATTTAATCTATATACACTGATTAATGCATAAAATCCAGTGCCCAAAGAAATCTGGTTGCTTGCTAACTAAAAACATACTTCAGTAGTCCAATGTTTCTTCTGTAACTGGTGCTCCAGAATGACAGCACAAGAGACTGGGATGATGCCACATCCATTAGCTAGACATAGCACTTGGAGCAAAGAGAATATACTGAGAGAATACAGATGTACATATCCTCCATGGATAACACTGGTTGTAAATTTTTTACGTAGTAAATGTCAAAAAATATAATGTCATAACAAACAAGGAACTGATGATACAAACAACAAATTTCTTTAGCTGTATATATTCTACTTTAATGGCTAAAACTGCACATGGGCTTATGTGTGCTGTAATGCCTGATCCCCTGTGCTTTTGTCTCTGCCCTCCACATGAGCAGTTTGCCTAGCTAGGTCTGAGCTGCATGTGATTGGGACAGAACTCAAATTTTTCATTCAATTCATCTCACACATACTGTCTACCATCCACAACAATCTCTGGATAACATGGGAGAGATCACAGGTTACCTTTGCTGCATGAGTCCTTTTTATCTGTTGCCAAGTTAAAGCCACAATAGGTAGGAATGAGCTCTGAGAAGAGGAACAAGACTGTCAAGCTGAATGGCTTGGTTTGGAAGTCATGAGCCAGACTACTGGTTGTGTCCATACAACTTGTGGGGCAGCAGTAATTTCATGCCATTTTTTTTCTGCTTTGTGTTTAAAAGTTTCCCCAGCTCATGATCCACTTGTCTCATTCTATACTTGTGCTGAACTTGAACAAAGGAGCTGTCAAATATTTTGATTTCCAGTGTGAGCTCAAACTGTGAGCCGAAGTAAGAGAACAGATATCTCCTTTTGTCTTGACTAAATTCATACTGTAAGAGCGCTTGCTGTGAGGTGCTGGAGGTGATCATACTTTTTGGAATATCATTAAGTATATCATCTCGTTTCTGCTTCACTGTCATCTCTAAAGACCCTATCTACTCAGCACACAGCCCCAAAGTCTGAGAAGTCATAAGGGCTTCCTACCCTGAAAAGGTCATTATTTTGTAATGCCAGTTAGTAGCTGACATCCAAAGTTTATATTTATAGCCATGCTTTCTTATAAAGTGTTCTTGTCCTACCAGTCTAGTTGAAGACAATAAAAGCTCCAGCATTGCTGATTCCAAACATTAACAAATTAAATTGTTCAGATCATTAATTTTACTGTAAGGCAGGCAAATAATTTTTCTAGGAGTTCAGGAGAAGATTTAATTCTTATACACTTAACAATTGGTTTTGGAGGATGTTTTTCATTCCATCCCTAAGAAAAGAATATTGATATCACCTTAAGTGCAGCAAGTATGTAAGCTCCAAAATGAGAGAAAGGCATATAAATATATGTCTTTAATTTTCTTAATTTAATTTCCTAATTTTTTAGGAAATCCCAAACAAATATGCTTGGAATTATGGAGTTTCATGGGGAATACTGTAGTCTTAGGCTTGTTATTCAATGGTTTCATACTTACTGCCTTCGCTTTTAAATTCATGTTACAGATATCCCCTTTTGATAGTACATATTCTAATCCTGTACAAATTTCTGGGATACCACAGTAGTATTTTAAGCTTGGCAAGATGAAATATTCTACATCTAAGTCCCCCACAAACCCTAAATGAGCTATTTTAAGAATTTGCTTCAGTACTTTCCATCAGTTACATGGTTATGGAACATATTCTTTAACCACTATTAGCTTGGGCAGACATTTCATTTACCAGTCCAAATCCTTTGACAGCATTTGTTGTTCTAATGAGTGATTTGTTTGATTTTTTGATTATGTTTTATAATTCACTGTTTTCTTATCAAAGGTATTAATGGACTTCATTTAACTGTAATTTGTCTAATTTAAGGAAGACTCCTTTTTTACCTTGTCATAAAATAAGTAAATAAGCATTTGATTTGTAAAGTGTTTTTCATCTAATTTATCTCATTTGAAGGTGAAGATTTTTTAACTTGTCTCACATATAACTAGATAGAAAGAGCAAGTTTAACAATACATGATGATGAGTAAAATAAGTTCTTCCTTTACCACATATATTTAAAATTTCTTGAAGTATAATTTTAACCAGTTAATATTTATTTATGAGAACTGAAACTTAAGTCTATTCGAAGTATCTTTGTTAGGTAATGATATTCCAAGTTTATAGGGTTTGTTATTGATGAATGAACAGAGAATTCATCAAATGAACAGAGCAAGAAAATTCTAAACAAAGAATATTTTATTTATGTATATGTAAGCCTTCTTATGTGTTATAATTCAGAAATTAACAAGTAATTTTGAGTGATTAATTTTTCATATTGTACCAACACACAGAAAATAAGGATATAATATTCACTCCAAATTTTTGTTTGACAAATTTCAAGGAAAGCATCCAAATGTTTTATTATACATTTAAATTAAATTGTGAACTGTATTAGCCACAAACACGAGTATAAAATCAATAATTGTGATATGCTAGTAAGAAAGTTTCTTTCTCTTCATAGAAAATAATGACAAATTTCAACAGCAAGCAAATCTGTAATAATAATAATTCAATTAAGCTAGTTCTTAGCCTAATCTTTCCCTTAATAAATGTTCTTGGGTAAGTAATTGCCAATTAGAAAATTAATTAAAAAACATTGTCTGATACAGAAACAGTCATGATATACTGCATGAAAAAAAAAATACACAAGGAAAATATATTCTCAATGATACATTTCCCTTTTACATTTTTTTTAAATGAGAAGAATTGATCTCTAAGAAACTACAAAAGACTCTTGAATGCAAGGTTAAAACTTATACTAACGTACTAGCACAAAAAAAAGAAGCATTGCTTGCCAGTATGTGACAGCTCCTTGAACAAATTTGTGAAGAATGCAGACAGGACCACGGGGGTTTCCTTCCTCTCACATTAGTTTTGCAATAAACTCTGCCAAGAATCATGTTTGTTAAATATGAATTAGAAGTCCAGGCTTATGATCAACATTTTTGTTGATAATTAGTAAATTTAAAGCCTGCAGGAACTGAGTAGTTTTTTTCATATCGGGATATGATTTATTTTGGCAAATGACTATACCAGATCTCAAGTTACATCACCAGAGTTTGGCTGTACAAAAATCCCATGTGAGAAAAAGCAAAGATTTACTTTCTAAACAGAGTGGGCGGAGGGAAGGTTGAGAAAAAAAAGAGACAAGAAAAGCAGTGTGATCATATTTCTTAGAAATGCTTCCTAACTGCAGTAGAAAAGCACCATCCAAACTAATTGCTCCAGTATTGTCCAAGAGATGCAAGTACTATGCAGTGGGCTGTAGCAACCAATTCTTATAGCTGATTCACCTGCAAAATTTTTCCATTTGATATCACATTGATTGGAAATTTGGAGTTCATTTAAAAGCAAATATGAACCCATTTTTGGATGGATCTCTGCCTTAAATTACGGGCAGGGTGAAAGGGATTATCCTCTGGTTCTAGAGAATCAAAGGAAATTAATTTGTGTCAGTGTTACCAAAACTGTATGCATGTATTGGAGGCTGGGATTTATGAATGGTAGCTCAGTTTTTGTGTATTACTTCTCGAAATAATTTGTGCAGCTAGCTCGTTCTCATCATTTTGAAGCAAAAGAGTGTGTGTGTGTACCTGAAATCTGGTCAATCAAGCAGTATTCTTGAGTTTTCAATCAGCATGAAACAGTGCATAATGTCTTCTATAGTTATTGCTGTGAACTTCTCAAAGCTTAGTTCAGTGATTATAAAATCTTGATGTTTACCATTTGTTTTTCAACCTTGTTTTAAATGTCTTCCTCTGCTATTTATTTATATTACTGACATATATATAAAAGATTATCACATGCCACTTTGTGTGAATATTCATTTCAGTCAGCATGGCCAGGTGGTAAGGTTACCAGTTAGCAGAACTGTCTGAAACGATATTCTGAGGTAGCTGCAAGAACTGCAGTTCCCAAAAATCTGAAATAATATATTGCAGTCTGCCTTTCCCAAGGGCATTTTAGGAATGTTTAGTATGTGAACACATATGAAAACTACAGTGGGCTGAAAAGAGTGCTGAATTGTACTTAGCATTATTGAAACTGAAAGGTGGTGAAGAGGTGTAGAAATGAATGGGCTCCTAGAGGCTTTTTTATAGATTATGGCGGGAGGATGTGTTATAATAAAAGGTAATAAGAGCTTTCCTGCCTCCAATAGACTCTACCTTCAACTAACCTACAACTATCAGGAGTCAGTAATCCATGTTGGATAAAGAGACTTTGAGGAGCAATTTTATTCTATTGGAATGCACCAGTTTGCACAATGAATTTGTTCGCTTTTTGCAAGCAGCCTTCCTGGGAGATAATATTTCTGCAGCTCTGCAAAGCGCTTTGTCTGTTTTCATTCTACAATCCTTTAATTGGATGAATGGGCTGCAGGGGCCTAGAAGTTGGACTGAGTAAAATTTGCGATCTTTGAAAAAGCAGCCAAACAAAACAAATCAAGCAGGTTCACATGACACTAGGATAAAATGAACATAAAAGGAAAAGCATATCTAAAGAACAGTGCATTAATGTTTTAGTGATGTTCACTTCAGGCCGGTACGTTTTACATGAGTCCTTTTCCCTTATGGGAGAGTAATATGCTGCAAGTTTACTAAGTGCAGATCCTTTTCACAAGATGTTGAATGAATAGGCATTGGGAATGCAACAACAGTGATGTACTGAACACAGAATTGGGATATAAAGCCATAAGGCTAATTAACATCGTGTACTCCCATTGTGTTCCCTCAGGGGGAATCGTGGTTTTAAATGATAAGTATGTAGATTGAGACATTCCTAATCTAGGCAAGTAGTGCAGTAAAACATTACTCTATTTGCTGAATAAAAAAAGGAATACAGGATGGAATATGGGCAATATATTTCAAATAAAGTGCAGAGTGTCCTTTTTCCCACTTTTCATTGTGTTTAGTAACACTGATTTATTCACTGAATAGAAGATGAAAGATGTACAGTTTTAGATTTGAGTATAGGGCTTAATTTATTGTACACTATAAAAAATTCCAATTATTTTAACCTTTGGAATATTTTTCCTTTGGTGCAATCTCAATGTTGAGCAATGACAGGAGGCGGCATGCAGCATCTTTTTGAAGAGTCAATAGAAATAAGTCCTTCAAGAAGCATTGGTTTGCAAGTTTTTTTTCTCACGTATATTAGATGCTCCAGAATATCCCTTATGGGGTACTACTCTGCAGCAGATTGAGTGTTCCAATTAGCTTCTCCTGCTGCTTCTGGGAGGTCCTACTTTTCATGTACTAGGTAGAAAAATGCAAAGACATCTGTTTTCCTCGCCTCTTAAGTCCCATATGGCACCTAGAACTTTTCAAGAGTGTCAAGCCAAACCCCTGACCTAGGATGAAGTTTTCTGTAGCCCATTATGACTCTAATTGATTTATCCTTTTACTAAAGATTTCCCTGGAGGAAAACTTTTTCTCAATGTAAAGAAAGAAATCATGACTTTAGATGTATACTTATGTGTGTTCAAATAGAGTACTCTCATCTTCTGAATTGACAATGGAAAAATATTTGTACATGCATGTAGTGATGGAATTTGTTATGGACAGCGGGTTCACAACATTGCTGGCCACTGATGTCATCTTTGTAACCAAATGCAGTTCTGTGTTATCTCTGAAGAATTCTGAAGATTGAAAAGTCATGGGTGAGGTGGGGAACCATTGCTTCGGGATGGGTAATTAGTAGCAGGATGCTGAATATGACTGCAGAAAGGGAAGAAGAAGATGCATTTTTGGGGAATATGTGAAATCCATTCTGGAAAAGGGAGACTGCAAGGTAGCAAACAGCTTCAAGATGAATCTGGCAGTCAGAGTGGGAACAGGAACAAGAGGAAGGTCAGACAATGCATCGCTTTTTAAGGATAAAATATTTGAAAGCTGCGTAAGTAAAACAAGCATTTGCATGGGAAAGAGGTTAGGTAGATGAATGAGTGTAACTGCTGATCTGTGCTGGTATGATGAGGAGATGAAAATTTATTGCTCTTTGGATTGTTCACAGGTTTTATGCCTTTGTAGGACTTCTTATCCTTGAACAACGTTTTGTCCTATTTTTGAATTGGGAAAAATCTGTGAACCTCTAACAGAGCTGAATTTTGTGACATATCTGGGAATAGCAACAATTGTAGATCTGAGTCCAATGATTTTGAGCTGTGGTTCAAACTTCAAGTGTAGTGCAGATCAAAGTTTAAAATACCTGACAGCTTTTGATTTGTCTTCTGTCACTGAAAGAGAAAGTTAAATGGTCTGTAATAAAAACCGAGTGAACAAATCATTTTAAAAAACAAGAATGTATTTCTTTTTCTGCTTGGTTACTAACAGTAGCTTTTGAGTATTTCCAAAAATTGATGTTTCATAACAAAAAAAAACTCACGATCTATTTAAAAAGCTGTTCCATACTTATGTTTATACATACATATATATATATATGCCTGTATGTGTCTGGCTTATGTGTGAACATGCACACACATTCTAGGTGTAAGTAACCTTAGCTCAGCACTTCTAAAGAGGATGCAAAATATTTTCAAGTTTTCCTTCTTTTTCCCACTCTTTCAGAAGACTGAATACTGATGTTTCCTCAAGTAATGGGTAAAATATTTCTTGATTCTTTTCTATACAGCAGCTCTCACAATATGAGGAAAACCATATGTTTAGGATTTTTAACAACATTATCCTTTATGTTCAAGAGCATATATGATCTGTCTCAGGCACAAAAAGGTGTATGGTTTGGAGATAATTTTTCAGGGCTTGTAAGCAAAGAATATAAGAGAGCCAATTTAAATCTTATGCATTTCATTGACTGTTGGGGTTTTTGATTATATTTGACTGAAGGACGACTATTTGTTTCTTGGGTGTATAGAGGGGTTTTTTGTCTATATGTTAGACTGGAGATTTTGGTCATTCCTACCACCACCCCTTTCTCTTTCTTTTTCTGTATAGGATGTAATACTTGTTCTCTGAATCATGCTGGAACATATTTTGGGAATTCATGGGATTATCACCAGGGCTACTGCTATCAGGCAGAACACATGCACATTTTATTATCTCATCCAACAGGTTTTCATTTTCGATGCACATTGAGTCAGCACAGAGGAGAAAACATGCTGCCATTACTGCTGGTAGAAGTTGATAAATATTATAACAGTCTTTTCAGTGCTGTAGAAACTCATTCTGTCATGATAATTCAAAATCTAAATGTTTCTTATAGTTCCTATTTCCCATCTCTTCTTTTTTCTCCTCATTCCAAAATGGATGGTATTCTGACCCTGAGCAGTGTAAAAAATGATGCATATTACTAGACTAGGAATTGATTTGATTAGTCAAATGAATTTGTGGAGTTTCTGAAATGTAAACATGCAGCTGCAGCCAGTGTCCCCTTTTAGCAACTGTGATCTCTGACAGTTTGGAAGATAAGGCAGTCACATTAAGTGAAAACACCTCTTAAAAAAACTAGTTACATTAGTTTTCTAATACTCTGAAGAACATCAGTCTAGTAGTGTCTTGCGTATATACCGACTGCATAGGGTTTCGGTGTCTATTTTGAGTAGACAAGAACAGTAAAATCCAGTGAGGTTTGTGAGAAAAATCCAAGTGATACAATGAAGTTAGCTTGTCACAGAACCCTACCCACAAGGAGGTAACTGTAGGACAGTCTTTGTATACATATATGCTTTTTCTGTGGACACTGTGACCCCAAACTGCTGCTATATACCAGGAGGCATCAGCAGCTCATATCTTTTTAACTTCAGTATTTACCTGTTCTTTCCTTTCCAGCAGGGAAAAAAATCAAGTAAATCAAGTTTTTCTGGTAGAATTTTGTCAATATGAGTGCATGTACCTTAAATACAGTTGACTGATCAAAGATCAGCTTTATTTGAGCTCCTGACCAGGTTGCCTCTCCCACAACAGCCTGAGGCAGTGAGATGGGAATGGGACACCACACTGTCCAGTGAGTGTGAGTTGTACTCTGACAGAGATACCTACCAAAAGGGTAATTTCCCCTCATGCAATCTGCCCCTGACAGTGTCTTTGGAAGTTTTTTTGTGTAGAAATGATTTAGTATTTTTAAATGGATGTTTCCTTCTAGTTGTTTATTAGAGGTGATGTAACTCACTGTAAGGATAAAAATTTTTAATTTTTAATTTAATTTTTAATTTAATCTTGTGATTAATAACATCTCTGCACATCTGAAAAACAAGGCTTAAAATTGTTAATGTGACAGGCTGTGCAACTTATCCAATTAACCTAGGGTTGTTGTTTTGAAACAGAAGTGACTTTTTTTCCTTTTTCTTGTTACAATTTATCTCCTTTATAGATGTCTTTTTTTCCTTGGAAGAAATGTTTAACTTTTTTTGAGTTTTCTTTGATGCCTCTTTCTTCTGAGTGTATTTTCATCACTACTTACACCACTCATAGGGTTTTTCCTCTCTTCCCAGTTATACTCGTCACCCATCTCTCAGTCCATCATGTGCTATTTTCAATAGCTGCTTTTCTTTTTCCAAGTTCATTTACCATTCACCTTTCTCCTTTTCCAAATCTTCACATTCAAACATACGCACAAAGTTTGGAAAGTCTTCATGTTCTATCTATATCAGGGCAGAAGTTAGGTTTTGGAGCCGTATTTCTCCTTAACAAAATTTGTAGAAGATTCTTCTGAAACCTTTCAGCATGTTACCAACAATAATTCCTGTTTCTAAGTGGAAAAAAGAAGAGCATTTAACTAATCAGATCATATATTTACAATTAGAAATCAGCTCATCTGCAACAAAGTTAACTGGAGATGCTTTACAATTTAGACCAAAAGCAATCATTTCCAATGTGCTGAAAATTAAGCACTCTGGCAGTAGAGATGAGGCACATAGGTAGGGAAGAGGAACTGTGCTCAGAATTCAAGGACAACAGCAACAAGCTGAGAAATCCATTTTTCCTATTCAGCAGTGTATTTTAAAAAATAAATTGCATATACTTTCTTCTACAGCAATTGTCTCTGATAGTTTAAGCAATGCCAATGCTATTTTAGACGGGCTTGGTTGTCCCGGATCATGCCTTTCTTGTATTTATAGTACTCAGACCCAAATTCTAACTCTATATTCAGGCACTGTGATTGACACTTCCTGAGCATGCTCACATTGACCCTGTGTATTTCTACAAAGTAGGCTTTGAAATGAAATTCAAGATTTTAAAGACCTCATTTTTAGCTTGCCTTCCCATCTGCTGGAAGTATTTATCTTGAATGTACAAGAAGTCAGAAAGTAAAAGTCATCTTCTTCATCTGGTTGGAATAGGTTAAAGCTCTCTCCAGTATACAGATAGGCGTGTGCAGAGTATCCATTACCCTCCATAATCCTCTACATAGTGAAGAACCTGAATTTTTCCTTTTCCAGCTGTGCCCTTCGCTATGTTTTTTCTTTTACGAGCCTCATCATAGGCCTTTAAATATTGTTTGTGAAGAAACCACTCCATTATTTCAGGAACATATGTTCATGACAAGTACAAGTCATGAACATTTGAATAGTCTCCATCTGGCATGAATTAACGTAGTATCATAATAAATGAGAAGTGTTAATACTAAGAAGCTTGTCTGTGAATTCTAGATGTAACCAATATTTATAGTTATATATATAGAACTTGGTTTTGGTTTTGCTTTGAAGAGCGTAGATAAAGGTATGATTTACCATACCACAACTGACTGCAAGCCATAGAATGCTTTCAGTGATGTAATTCTTGACAAAACCAGACTATAAAATCTCCGTGAAATTCCCAGATGCTTTTTAGCTTTGAAAAATACTTCTAAAGAAAATAATAAATGAAAAAATAGAATATATTACTGTATACTGCAGTGAAGACAGTAATGCAAGGGTGTCAACTCAGCATTGTTTGTTAACATATGTACTTTAAACCCTTCAATACCCCTTGAGTATGAAACATATATCTAGTTTCCATATGGCCATATGGAGACACTGCACTTATTTAAATAACAAGTGCATAGTAAAATTATCTTAGCCCCAGAGTGCATGTTGTTTATTCAAGAGGGGTACTCTTACTGCCTAAATTAAACAAAACAAAACAAACAAACAAACAAAAAAACCAAAGACTTTTTTTTTCTACTGAACCATAACTTTAAACTATTAACCAATAGAAATTTTGAGACAAGAGGAACTCAGCATTATGTAACAGACACTGGTCTTTACTCAGTGCTCTTTATTCTGTAGAACAGCCAAGTATAATTTTAAAAAGTCAGACTTTGTCTGTTTTGAGTATATTTAACGTTTTATTGTGCACTTCTGCAGTCTTTATAAACCTTCCTTTTTACTGTTTTCAGTTTGTTTTGATAATCAAATCATGCAATACTTGTGAATGCATAGAAAAAATAGTCGACGAATTACCATTATGGAAACTGTACTTCTTGTTGTGCTCTTTGCTACAGATGATGTATTTAAGGACGTAGCAGCCCAGCCACACTGAAGTTAGACATGTTTTCTTCCTTGCAAGCTTTCATTTTCTTGTTTTATTCCATTTAAAGTGGTATTTTCTCTGTTACCCAGACTGCCCATATTTTTTTCTGCAATATGTACATCTTTCTTACTGCCTAGAGTGGAAAAATCTACAATAAGAAAATTCTTCTCTACTTGGTATACATCTAAAAGAAAGTGAAAAGGAGAAATTATATGGTAAAAGTTTTATGATGTTCAATGTTAAAATGTTCAGAAAAGTATATTAAAATCAGCTGTGACCTGTGGACAATTTATAAATTATAGAAATGCTGGTTTTGGACTTATGAGAGTGCTGGAAAGATTTAGCCAAATGACAGAACACAGAGGTTCATCTAGTGCTTGGGGTAAAGTTTCCCCAAACGGGCAATGAGCAAACAAAAAGTCATCTTTAGCCCTACTGTAGGAAAACCACTGTAAGGGGGATGGGAAAGGAAATAATTTTTTTCTTTTCTTGGATCTTTTTTACATACTCATTCTATTTTATATATATATTTTTATATATATATATATATATATATTATATTTCAGATGAAACATAACACACAGTAGTGTAGTCTGTCCTGCAGTGTGTTGGTTCACTGCTTTGTAGTGATACAGCAGTGCATCAAGTTGCTGAATTTGAATGTCCACAATCAAGAGGAATTTACACCTCTCTGTGGTGCATGTTTTGAATGTGTATTCATTCTATAAGATATGATATTTTCCAACTGCTAAAATACTTACAAAATACATTAATTGATCCCCCTTAAACATTTGGAAATTTCATTTAAATGCCTGCAAATGTTTTATACAGCAATCCTGTACTTCAGTGAGTGATTCAAACTATTCACTTTTTTTTTTATTAGTATTCATTCTCCTTAGTTTGATTAAAAGGGCAGACAGAAGTGTTCCAAATTCCTCACAGATCTTATCTTTGCTGTAAGTCTGTGGAAAGTAATACATCCTGGAGTAGTTCTGGAATCTGAGACATCTTGTTAGACACAGACAATGTTCACAGCATGCAACCAAAATTAAAATGAAATTAAAATTGGGTATATTCACAGGCCCAAGGCAGCCTGAAGTGGAGATCTCAACTGCAAGGAGTCCTGGAACCCTTCACCAGATCATTTTCCAGCCCACATTTCTGTCATACACTGCTGCAGTCGTTTTCCCACAGTACTCCATGGTGTAGTTCTTGTGAGGAGATGCACCCCTTAGAAAACATTCCTTTGGATTCCTTTGCACTTGGCCAGGTTATTTTCTACAATGACCTTCATTATAAAGAACATCAGAAAATGTGTTGGTATAAGGAGTTGAAGAAGTAGAAATACATAGAGTCTTGAATCTTCTAAGAATTTTGGATAGCAACTCGTGTATTTTGACTGACCCTCCTTTGATACCCAATAGAAGAGGAGTAGTTCTTTTTCCCTTCCTCTAGACACAAGTATGACGCTATGTTGGAGTCAGTAGTAGGAATGGGGCAGAGTCTGGCAAATTGCATAATTGAAGTCTTGTTTTTAATAAAGGTCCTAGGATTTGGCAGTGTGGAAGAAGCAGATGGGTAGTGAGATAGCAGTCTTGGCTAGATGCCACCCACAAGTAACATACAGCCTCCTTGTTTAGTGTGTCTGGGTGTAATTTTCACTGACATACAAAGAAGTATTTTTAGGATTGAAGTCAGTTCATTGGCTGAAACAGTATTGTTTGGCTTGCTGAAATGATTGCCAAAAGCACTCACTGCTTTTGAGAATGGCACTTTCCTCTTTGCAGAATGTCATTATTCTGCATGGTAATGACTGTTTTGAAGGGCAGGTCAGGTAGTCAAATAAATGTGTGGTTGGTGCTTTCTGAATGTTTCTAAAATAGGCAAGCCAATTTCTGCTGAAGGAGAGTGAGTCTGAAGTGTGCCAAAAATCATTCTGATTTGCTAGAGAAATTCCAATAGCTGTAAGCACAGCCAGGGGAGCAAGGCTAATGTGTGCAGCAAAAATGATCATGTAATGTTCTCAATGTGGTCATCTTATCTTTGTGCCTCTGTGCAGCCCATACAACATAGACAAACAGGGAGAAGCAACAAAACTGGCTTTGAGTTGTGACCCAAAAGCATAGGCACAGAAATTGGACTTAATTGTGTTTGTGATAGGAATGCTGCTAGTGCAGGAATATGTGGAGTGTTCAGTGACACCCAATAGGAAAAATTAATTTGGGTTATTTTCTAGCTGTATGAAATGCTGGAGATTTTACATAAAGATACTTCCTCTTCATTAAACTGTGTGGTCTGAGAAGGCTGCATTACAAAAGCCCCTACCTAAATACCTGCAAGACTCTTTGAAACATTTCTGAACAACTGAGAACCAGGTTTGTCTGGATTTCAGAGGGAATTACTTTCCTAAGTCACTAAAGCAATCTACAAAATATATCTGTAATTACTGAATATGGTCAAAGAGTGAGGAATAATAAGAGGAAAATATGCTGAAAGTTGTTGCTCTCTGACAGTGTATAATGAGCATGTCAGGTAATACAGCTATTCTGTATAGTACAATCTTTCATCCTGTGTCAAAAAGCTTCTCTAAAGTGCTTTTCATATTAAAAGTGTCAGATATATATCAAGTTTTTTCTCAATTTTATGAGGCAGAAAGTGAAGAATGAGTTAGTGATTTGCTAAGATCACTAAGAAATCAAAACCAGAAAGAGGAGCTCAATGCTTCTTTCAGTACCTTCCTTAACTCTCACTACATTTTGGGAGTTTTTCTTTTTAAATAGTTTTAGAAATGGAGGAATAATACATTTAAAGACACTAGGTATTACATCCAAGCCACTGAGGTTAATTCATTTCAGCATGTGCCTGTCATTTTGTGCCACAATGCTAAGCCCTCATTTTATAATTCATCTAAATGGATTTGTTCCCAGCTTCGCAGTAAATCTATTTTATAAAAAGTTCTGAGCTCTCAGCAGTATTCTTGACAAGAATCAGGATGAAACCAAGATATTTTGGGTTATACTGTGAAAAGTGAAAGAGTGGTTGAGTTGTCTGAGAGCAGTACCAGCCATAGGCTCACTCTCTGTTTTATTTTGTTTTGTTTTGATTTTGGTTTCTTTTTTGCATGTTATTTTGAGTGTGGTGGTGGTGTTTTGTCATGGCTAAAGGTGGAAATTCTTTTATCTTTCAAAAGACCAAAAGTGCTGTTGAAAATGAGACAGCACATTTCAGTGCCAATGAGGTCATCTTCATGTCTAACACAGAGCTGGCAACTCTGAAATGAGGCTATTCAGAATTTGGCTACTAAAAGTTGTACTTTCTGTAGAGTTTGGGGGGATGCTGTACTTATTTCTTACAACCCTTGAATTTTCAGCCCATGTACATGTATACCTGCTTCACTTCATCCTATGGAGGCTAGCAATTTTAGCTAGTCATATTAATCAGTTCAACAGTTAAAAAAGCAGTTTGTAGTTTACAGCAATAAGGGGTATGATCAAGGGAATTGATGCTGACCTTGTTCCTCTTGACAGTTGTTCCCAACCTGTATTTAAATGAAGTTCGCTTCTTTTGTTTCATTTCCCTAGAAGTGCTTGTGTGCCTGAAATAATGAATTGTTCAAATGGCAATTTTAACCTAGGTCTTGAAGCGTGAAGTTTCACGACACCTTGGAGTTCATCTAACAGCTTGCTGCTTCCTACTGGGCTTCCTCTCTCTCATCTTGTAGTCCAGACACTCCTCCTGCTTCTCCTGAGCCAGCTCCAATACATGTCATTTCTTTTTTTTTTTTTTCTCCTGAATTGCTATTTTGCTGGCAAAAGCTGAACTAGTTTCCTGAGAGGTCAGATGAGCAAGTGATCAGTGCAAGAGAAGTTGGGAACATCAGGATTGGCCTTTTTGACATCAACAAGATCTTTGATCTTCTCAAATGTCTCATGGGGTCCACTGCAAAGCAGATTTTGGCAAGTGCTTAAAGTTACTGCCAACAGCAGTCCTGCTGCCTCCTGTCCCAGGTGCCAGTCCTGGAGGCCCTGATATGATCCCTTCTGAACTGAATTGAGGAGCTGGTAGGATTTAACTAGTGGGTTTTTTTGCTGGAATAATTTTCGTGTCTATTTTACTGCAAGTCTCAACAGATAGTCTGGTGTCACAGCTTCTGATGTACTTGGAGTTTCTGCTGACTGAGGGGCAGTTACAAGAGGTGTTTTTTATTACTACCACCTTTATTTTGCTGATGTTCATAGAACTATTCCAAATATCAAAGAAAAAAAGTGACATTTTTTAAACTTCTGAGACAGATCTGACATTTTTTAACCCAGTTAATTTCATTTATCTGCCACAACCATGAGAAGCAGTGAGCTGCGTCTTAGAGGCAAGAAATTCTTAAGCAGCTTTGTAATTCAAGAAAATAGATTGTCAATCTACAGAGTAAACTAATTTGACCTGTTATAATTTCAAACAGACCTGAGAAAATCTGCTTAAAGCTAATGTATTCTGCACATCTAGAAGAATCAAGATCTGCATTTCTTATGCAACCCTGCATACTTTCTCCCAACTAAGTATAATATTCCCAGTACTACTCATATTTCCAGTGCCTACTCATATAACATGTTTAGTGCTTTTATGATTTTCTGAGCAGTTCTACCAAGTGAATTTTTTACATTAACGTAAGAAAAATGTGATAGTAGAAATTTTGGAATCTTTTGAGTAAATTAAGAGAATTGCAGTATTTGACTCGTGCCCAGTTTATTAGGATTTCTACTAACTAGCAGTTAGTCCCTCAATGTATTTAAGCAGCTCTCTGCTGAAAGTGTGTATTTGCAGAAGGCAGTAAGAGGTCTATGCGCCATAGTGATGCCCGTGGCTTCACCTTTTCTCGCACTAGTAGTAATGTTGTTACTAACTGGCAACCAAAACAGCTGATGTTGGCAGAAAAGAGTTTGCAAACTTGACTAAATGGGATTTAACAAATTAGATTGAATCGGGTTATGTTGCAACTTAATTTTGTTTTGCATTTTAAAAGTTGTCCTGTAGTGATATTGAGACACAGTGCACTATTATATTAATGCATTATCATATTAAGGCTTCTGAATGTATCTCTTAATTTTATAAAAACTGGGTAACAACTTGATGGAATGCAGATTCTGCAGTTGTTACTGATTCTAAATGCATTTATCTGGCTTTTTTTTTCAATTCAAGGGAATAAATTTCATTTATTTTATTTATCTTACATATTTAATTTAGAAAACTAAACTATTTGTGCTAAAGCCTTTGAATGTGTTCAGAAAAAATGTTCAGCTACATCATAATAGTTCTAGCTCTCTGTATTTTAATCAGAAGTTATTTTTTTTAATGTTTTAGCAGGGCATCATTTTGTAATTTTACAGGTGTTTGGTATAAATCTACTCTTAATTTTTTTATTAGCTAACTTTTATACTGTATAATCATTTAGTTTATCCCCTCTCTTCCTAGTAAAACTTTATGGTGTTAATATGAAAATGCTTTTTTTTTTCCTGTGGTGAATTTCTTGAACAATTTGGTTCTGGATTTATTTGTCAAGCTCAGAGAATCTGCTCAGCAATGTTATTTCTGCCTGATTCCATTCACAATGTTTGACATTCACATTGACAAGTAACATTCAATAAAAACAAAGAGGGTTTAGACATTAAACAGGTTGTTCCAGTGATTTGCACTTCCATATAGTCTTAAATTTCCTGCTTGTGCTCTTCTGTCTTTGTTTACCTACATATAAATGAAATGAACTTGTATTTGTAGCTATTTATTTTGATATATTGTAGTTTTCATTGCAAATAGAAGATGAAGTGTAGAATCACTCATGCAAAATAGAATTTTTATAAGTTGGACTGGATATATATTGAAGCATTCCTGCCTCCTCAGTTATCTGTACCTGAGTAGCGTGATGGTTGTGTTTTTCCAGAGAAGACAAAGATCCCCTCTCCCAAGTTTGTCGCAGAACTGTACATGGTGCAAAGAGTTTGTGAAGGATCTGATTTGAGATCTAGGGAAAAAATATTTGAGTTGTCAATAGAGATGTAATGAGCCACCTGAAGCCTTAATGCTCAAACTGCTTACTTTATCAGTTAGGCTTGTAACTGCCAGGAAAATGTTCTTTCAGCTATATTTATGTAGAGCATCCAGATGTCAGTTAGCTAAATCACAGTCATATATTCTCTAGAGAGATCTTAGGTCTTGTTTCTAGTTAAACGATACAGCAGGTGGTAATCAGAATTCAGATCAGATGTCAACTACACCAGAAGTTTTCGTCATCTCTCTCTCCCCCCATTTTTGTGCATGTTTTTGCATAAGGCAAACAGAGGAAAACATAAAGCAGTGTGATAACAGTTTGATAGCTACAGTAAAAGAGATTTAATGATAAGGAAAAAGAGGAAAATGCTAATTGCATTTCTTACTGGTTTATTTTGGTTTTCTTAGTTTGAAGAATCAACTCAATAACCTATTTTAATAATTCATTATGAAATTTAAAATATAGAAATCAAAAAATGGTCAGGTACATGTATCAAATATTTCAAATTATTTGCATTTGTTGTTATGAATTTTATAGAGAAAAAGCAAATTGAGTATTTTCCATTTTTTTCTCCTTTGCTGATACTACTTTTCCATCACAAGTGTATAGTTAAGTGCTTTCCCCTTAACTTTTTCTGAGGCCTCTATTACATTTTGGAATAAAAATTTTTCACTTCACGATAACTAAATCTGAAGATACCATATGGTTGAATTCTTGGTTTCTCAAAATCTATGAATCGGGCTTTATTGGGAATATGTGGTAGTTTCGCAAGTTATAGGTTTTTCATTTCATTAAGTCTTTGGTAAAAACATCTTTCCTTGTAGTTCTTAGCTATCAATTAAATTTATTGATTTACCAATATTTTATACTAAAACTTCATGTATTTGTGTTCTTTCAGATAAGACTGTCAAATCCCCACAGAATTATACTTTTATTGATATATTATTATATGTATATGTATTGATACATATTGATACATTCATTAATAAACCCAAATTATTCATGTTATGATAAAGACTTAAATATATTTTTGTTAGAACTCAGAAGTAACAAAGCATTGAATCTTGGTTAGTCTCTTCAAAAAACACCTGAATGTACTGAGTTTCCATACTGTTATGTTGCACCTTTCACGAACTGCTGAACTGGACATCTTGCCAACCCTGTGTAGTCCATCATTTCACTGAGAAAAGAAAGGCCTCCTGGTCTGTGGTTCCCGTTAGATGGTCTCTGACATCTGCTGTCTCAAAGATATTTGGATGTAGTAGGCAGCGTGGCTGCCAGAGCTGAAGGCAGCAGCAGGCTCTGGACTGCTCTGAGAATGAGCCATTCAAGTTAAAATATAATTTGCCCTACATTATTCAGGACACTGAATCTCAAATACATATTATTTTGTTCTTGCATAAGCAAGTCAAGATTTTTACACTCTTGAAGTATTGTTGATGCAGTAAAAGAAACAGAAATGCTCTCTGGGCTGCATTTCCTCCAGAGATAGATTTTCTTTTCTGATCATTGGTTAAAAATCCTTTTTTGTCTTACTATTGTGTCTCTTAGTGGATAACTCTTGCTATGCAATATTATTTTTAGTGCATGACCACATGTAGGCAAGAGTAGCCAATGAGGTTACAGTTAAATAAGAAGCTGAAATCTTGCTATTTGGAAAAAAAAGAAGAAGAAGAAGAAAAAGATAGAAAATCCAATGTATTTATTTCAAAACTTTCAGAGGAGTTTTGGTTTTGGTGCACATGTCATGCTGAGTGTGAGCCCTAAGCAACAAAAGAACAGTTTGTTTCAAAAGAAAGAGGCTAAAGGGTGTGCTCATTAGATGCAATGCATGCATTCCTGGGGGGAAAAAAAGCACCGACTTTTTTTTTTTTTCTTAAAGGTAGTGCATAACTTAAGGCTGTCCCTTGATGGCAGTAACTTTTGAACTGAAAATTTATATACATTCCACGTGCTTATTTTCCTCTGCAGTTCATGAATAAATGAACTAGTAGGGCAACAACAACATTATAGCTCAATGTACTGCAGTTTTTGTAGAATGTCAAGTAGATGGTTTACGCCATACCAGTGTGGTGTACGAGCTGTATCAGTGTCTTGGTCACCTGAAGATGAATATTAATAAGCCACAGATGGTATAGTGTATTATTTCCCTTTTACCAGTTCTATTAATTATTTAGGATAAAAGAAAGAAAAGGAATAATACTGTTGCCTGATTTTGTGTCTTTGTCTCTCCTTGATCTTGTTGACATCACACTACTGTGGGTTATTTTCTACTAATAAATAGTAGGGCCTCCAGATGGAATGTGTGCTGCTCACCAGAAACCTTTGAGCCCATCAATTCAGCTAGCTTTCAATCCACTGTCTGCTTCTCTAGTTTGTCTTTGCAATGATATTATGGGAGAGCGCACTGGAATCCTTGCTGCAGTCATGTCCTCACTGCTCTCCCATCATCCCCTGATCCTGTCTTCTCACAAAAAGTTTAAATATAAGTATTTCCAATGTGTGAAACAAATTGTCATGGTTAGGTACTTTGTTTGGTTCCATAGGTATAGCTCACATGGAGTTCCCCTGCAAGTGTAAAATCATATTTCTGTTAATAAAGTATCAGGACTAAAGTAGCAGAGTTGGTATGGATTTATTTTAGTATCAAAAGAACAGAAAAAATAACATCTTTCACTGTTTACAAAGGTTGTTATTTAAGTATGTTAATTGGCCATTTCCACTCTATTTATTGTTAACAGCTTGACAAGTTTAGAAAAACTTTTCAGGATCTGTAACAGTGGCTGTTTCTGAGGTTTGCTAATTAATAGTGTCCAATACATAAATTATTTATTTTCAAGCATGTTTAAAATGCCCCAAGGATTTCTTGTTGAAAACTGGGATAATTCATGCTGCCTAAAATTAATGTGAAAATGTTACCAGACTGAAGATAGCCAGAAGCAAGCTATTTGACAAGTCCTGCAAATCTCATGTGTGTGTGCAAACTCGAGTGCTTCCGTGTATTGCTTGGTGTTGTTGCTTTATTAATATAATTGACTGTATTAGGAGAGTCTGCATTCTTTTTTTTTTTTTTTTAGTTACTAAAGAAATGCTGTTTATTGTTCTCCTGAGTTTTCGTATTTCTGTCACATTCTCGTACTTTGTGACTTAGTAATACATGAAAATGTTTGTTGCAGTAGATCAATTGGGAGAGGTAAAATTTTCAAAATGAAATTTTCACAAAGCCCATATCTTTTGTCTGAAGCAGAAAATGTCTTAAGAACATCCTCAGAAATATGCCGAGAAAAGTGCCTGTGGTGAGCTATGGTAAAGAAAAAAAAAGATTTTAATATGATGAAGTGATTAGTCTGCTCCAATAGAAGATGTGGGGATACTAACAACCACAGGGAAGATCAAAGATTGTATCAGCAGTGTTTCAGGGACAAATATTAGAAAGATCATTGTCAAAATCTGATGATGATTTTGTGCTAGAAAATGTCTTTTGAAGCAATTGGAGAGAGACTGGAGCAATGGGAGAGAGGATGGCTTTTGTTCTCCAAAGCAGAAGGGCGTGGATCCTGCCCTCTCTTATTTAGAGAGGAAAGGATTTCTCTGTCATTCATTGACAATAAAGAAGACAAATAGAACCACCGAGGAAAAATGTAATCTTATGCAGTTTTTTGTTTTCTACAAATGAATTCATGTCTTTTGTTCTCCTTTCTCATTGTAAAAGACCTGTGAAAGGCTTTGCCTTTTCCCCAAGGTGTGTTTCTGGGATCAGTACTCATTTGCCATATATACAGTGATATTCTAGCAGCTTTACTACCTTTTCTGTTTTCCTAATTACATATCTATTTATTTTTAAAGACTAAATATTTCTTTTCCTCCATGCTATTTGTATAATACCCCAAGCAGTACTCCTTTTTGTATATAACTTTTTTTTTCTTTATGTTATTGTTTATCCTCATACAACATCCAATTTCCTTAAAAAATATATTTCAAATTCCAGTTACAGTGAAAACTGACATTGATACTTTTCAGTTCCTTTAACTTTGTTGGAATTATCTGTGTCCACATGCATGCCTCTGACAGTATTTTTTAATTTACTTCTAGAACTTGCAAGAAGAATGAATTTTCGTAATAGATGAGATATATGCCTGCACTAACTCTTTTTTTCCATAATGGCTAGATTCTCAGATGGAGTGTTCAATGTTTGACGTATATACACTTAGGGTTTTTTGCTTATTCTGTTACTACAGTCAAGTAGTAATAAGCATAATATTTAGACAGTAGGAGAAAAATGACAATATTACCTTAGTTATGTTTTGGAAAGAACAATTATTTTCTTGGTTTCTTTCTATTTCAGTCACAGAGGTTTGCTTTTTTCCTGTGACTGTTAAGCTGTATTTACTCTAATTGTACCTAGATAGATAATGAAGTGTTGCACTAAATTGAAATATTGGCTTACATTAACTTTTGTTTGGAGAGCATTTAAATACTGTGTACTTGAATTGTAGCCCAGATTTTACTGGTGCTAAATGAGGTTGATGATGGTGAAAACTCTGCTATCAGTCTTCAAAATTTGCAACTAGTAATAGTTGGAATGCAGATGAAAATCTGTTTTCTAACTAGACTTTCAGCACTGTACTTAATCAGGAAATGCCTATCCTTTAAAATACTTGAGGAATTTATTGGACTATAGGATTTGTGTTAAAAATCATTTTCTCTTGTAACAGTGAAGACATTACAACAAATATAATGAAAGCCAAATGCAACGTGATATAGACTGTAATTGATCTCTTATCCAGTCTTGCACTGCCTTATGCACTGACTGTATGTCATTTGAAAATTGCTTGATGTAGAATTCTTTTTTAATCTCAACAAGCAACTAAAGCAATAATGACTCCCAAATACCCCCCAATACTGACAAACTCAGTTACACACTGACTTGAAGTATTTATTTATGAAACAAAATACAGCAGATATTTCAATCTTAATTGAGATGTTATAGAGGATTATTTTTAAAAGTAGACCACTTTTTATGGAAAATCAAATATGGATTTACAGACAATTACTTTGCGTAGATATGTTCATTTTAGGCGTTCATATCACAGAGGAAGAACTTGCTGAGATAAAGTGAGAAAACTTATGTATCTGATGTGAGCATCTCCATACTTTTTTTATTGGAAGACCAGAGTATTTAAGCTGATAAGCTTCTACATTTTGTAAAATTGTGGTAGATGCTGAAGCTCATCCTGATGACTACAGGTTCTATAGCCTGCTATCTAGGAATAGATTTTTGTGCAAAGTTCATCAAGCATTCAGGTGTCAAGACGAGCAATGGGAAAGAAATACCACTTGAATTGCATATATTGTCAACTCAGACATCCTTTTCAAAATCCAAAGTCCAGTCTGAATACAGAAGTATCAATGTTGTGTTACATTCTCACAAACTAGTGTTCCAGAGAATTACTTTTGTCCTGTGTAATAACTCAAAACTCTGTCAAACATACATGTTTTTGAAAGCTCCTAAATTACCATAAAATTGAACTTCACCTTTTGCTTAGCTGTAGTCAGTTGATTTAAGTTGGTTTCAAAATGCAGATGATCAGTTTTCAGGGCTCTTAGGGTGCTTCTGAGGCATTGATTGTCAGTAAACCTGGCATATTTGCAGTGTTTGCATTAAATATATCTTTTTTTTACTCTAATATTTTAAATTATTTTAAAATAAAGGTCACTTACATTTTTTCTTAATGGAGTTCCAGCAGAATGAGGATATAAATTTCTCTGCAGAAATAAGATTTTCCTTTTTCTCTCTACTTCAAGCCTGCTTTTCAGAGAGTTTTAGAAGTCTATCCAATGAATTTGTAAGGACATAGGCATTCAGTTTTGCCCTGGTTTCTAGAGAGCAATCAGTGCAGATTTTTATCTTTTGATTGCTTCAAATACTTTTCCGTCTCTCTTTGAGGAAAAAAAGCTTATATCTTATAGTTATTCAAACTTGCTTTCTAAAAGTGTTCTGTTTAACATCATCCTGGTATTCCTGAAACAATTTTGATTCTCTTAAAGCGATTATCCTCCACCTTGGATTTTCTATCTTTCAAATACTGTGTTTGGAAACTACTGCATACTTACTTACTTCATTCTTGTTTAAATTACACGTACCCAAACTTTCTAATTTCTTTACTCCTTCAATATCATTTTTATTTGTTCTTTGAACTCTCTCCAATGAGTTTTATTGCTGGTATTGAAGCAGAACACAAGCCCAAAACTAACTCTAAAAGCTGACAAACAAGTTAGATTATGATTTTTGATGGATACATTTGACTTCGTAATTTGGTAGTACAGTCACTAGCCTCTCTTCCAAACCAGCCAGCTTGGTTTTTCTGAACCACCCAAGGACTCATTTTATTTTTCAAATGTTTATGCAAATGCGTTCTGTGTAAGATAACGTATTACATAAACTGGGTTTTATTCTCAAGCATATCATTCCATTTTATCAGTCTGTCATTAAAAATAGCCAATTGCAAATTAGCAGTGCTAGCTGACTCTCTTTAATCAATTTACTTAGCAATTGTAAGGTTAAGAATTACTTTCAGAGGCATTTAATGATGCCAATGTTAAATTTATACGGCATCTCAGGACAAAGGAGTTAATCATGACACAGAATCTAAACTGCAGATTGACAGAAATAAATCAGATGAGGGAGAAGAATTCCCACCAATATTATTTCACAAACGGTGGCATCTAATTGCCTTCTGTGTGTTCACCAGGACTGCTTTGAATCTTGTTTCTGAATGATTGATCGTTCAGCTCAGCCGTTAAACTGGATTTGCAGTTTATCGAAGGCTGTTGTTAAGTGTGTAAGCATTGAAAATGAGTTGAACAGCATCATACGTTACTGTTAGCTGCTGTGTTGGTTAATGCTGCACATCTAGCCCTCTGACATTATCACAGGCATTATAATCTTATATTACTGCAAGGGAATGGCCTGCTATCAGTAATGTGTTCAGGCCTTGAAAAATTCAATATCAAAAGGCATTTACTTCTGTAGGATTGCAAGTTTGTTCTATGGATTTCTGTTGCCTTATAAAGCTATATAGGGGTTGTTTGGTCACCATGTTCAACTGGAGCATCTTGGGTAGCTACTACTATACGTGTAGCATCTAGGTTTGATGTTCTAAATGTGTCTGGCCCCACACTCAATCTATATATTCTTATGTAGAATGATTTACTGTACCATTAGCTTTTTTCTCACAGACAGTACAACAGTGAGAAATGTGTCTCAACATTATCCAAAGGTCTCCAAGGTCAGGCAGTAAGTTCCTGAGTGCAAAGTGCATCCTTGCTCTTCAGTGTTACACTCACAAAAAAAAGTACTGGACAGTACTATGGACCCACAGAGACAAACCAGACTGATGGAAAAGCCTGAAAATGTTAAGGTTTGGGTCAGAGTGTACTGCAATTAAAACACTGGAGAAAGGACAATATTTTTCTCAATTTTTCATGATAGTTCTAGCTGACTGGGAAGTTGACTGTGCAATATGATATCTTGCTTTTCAGTCTAGGATTATCATGATAAAAAGTAAGGTTATGTTCCAAATGTCTTGTTTTAGGGATTTCCTGAGTATGAATCTTTAGGAGTTAAATGTCAACTGAACCACAGCTTCAGTCACAGATTTGAGATGACACACAATATCTTTGAGTCCATCTGGTAGGACTAATAATGAATACTTGTCACTATGTCTGATTTTTATTTAGAGAGGAAAAAACGTAAAATATTTAATACATGTGTATAATATACAAATATATATTTATAAAGAGATAATGTTGTTTTACAGTAGAAGTAAAATGTCTAATGAGTTTTCTCTGTCCAGCATTCACCTGTATTCTAATGGCTGTTTCTAGGTTATTCTGAAATATTTTACTATGGATAAACTATTATTCAATGTCATTTTAGGTCACTTTCACAGAATAGCAACACAGTCATGTAACATGGAATATATGCACTGACAGCTTTCCCAGCCACAAAACCAAAATATTAATTGGGAAGTAGAAATGAAAGTGGGGAATTCTCAGGGCCCTCCTTCATTCTGCAGGTCAAATGAGAGATTTTGTTTTCCAGAACAACTTATTATTTTTCTTGAATATCTTGGAATTCTACTTACTTTATTTTGATACCATCTTGTTAACATATTTTCTGCATGATTCACCATTAAAATTTAAATTATTTTTCTTCTCATAGTCATTTATAGTAATTTTTCTTCCCTCAAGACATTGCTTGAGGACATAATTTGAAGAATCTGCTTAATTTCACCATCTTTTGTACATAAATCAATAATGGACACTAGGAAGATTTGTGTTAGTAAACGAAAAGATGATATAATAGAAAGTCTTTTTTGGGAGTCATATGTCTTCTTTAGTTACCAGTTCAGAAATGATCAAGTTAAATTTGGTGCACGCTGCCTATATGGTCATGGGATAGAGGCTGTCATTTACTGTCATTGAGTGTCCCAGGTTCTGCAGTGGAGCTCTTGATGCTCCTTCTTTGGTGTTTTGTTCAAGATATGGTCTTGAGGAATCCATATAAAATTTTTGAAAGCTCAGTGGAAATAAAATAAAACTTTTATTTTTCCATTGGCTTTTTTTATCACCAAAACCACCTAAAATTAAATCTTAAAAAAAATAAAATTAAAAAGAAAACATAAAAGCCTTTCTGAAGTTATGTTTTGTGGAAGTGCCCCTTTTCTATTCTTTTATTCTAATTGACAGACCATAGAAACTTATCTCCCAAATGTTTCATGAAAAATGTTTTGCCAGGATGACTGAGCAGGCTTACACTGAAACCAAGTCCCAGCTGACATGTGAATAATCTCCACCCTAAACAATTTGGAGACGTAGTGAAAGTATCGTCTGATAACAGATGAGTGAGTCCATGCCACAGCAGCTGAGGGAGTTGCAAGAAATACCATGTGGCTAGATTTTTTTTCTTTTATTCCAAAGCCTCTCTATTGCTTCCTTGCCACAGAAACCTATTCCCCCAGCTTTCAAAGTCAGAAGGAAATTTTATTGTCTTCTGAATCTCAAAGTTCTTTTCCACCAGTAGTACCTAGAGAGCAAGGGGACAAGATCTGTGCTGAGACACAGCAAAGCAGTTTTCTTTCACTCAAGAGGTTTTATTTGTGAAGTAAAACATCCATCATAGAGGTCATTTTTAATCCAGTGGGTTTTTCTCCTTCTAAACAGGTAACAATGTCACCTAAACTCAGCTGCACAGAGCAATTCAGAGCCTCCTTGCGAGGTCTTACACTTGTATTGCACTTTCAGAGGTCAGAGAGAAGGTTGTTCTTTGCCCATAGATTTCCATATAAAAAAAACCCCTCAGACTATATGGAACGTGAAGCTTGATTTTTATCCTTCAGTTTCCCCTTCACAACATCCCTGTAGGCTCTCTTTAGAGTCTGAAAAACACTTAAAAGAGAGAACAAAAAAGCAAAGCAAAAAAATAAATAAGAATTCAAAACAAAGATGCTCATGAGAGAATTGTCTCTGGAGTGAGGAACTCCCCATGGCATAGCACAGATTCTAAACTAGCCTTCCTGAAATTAACACTGAAGGGAAATGGTTTTATTCTGAACTGAAACACCAGGAAAAGCCTCATCAAGTTGAATTTCAGAAATCTTAACTTTTCCTGAGTCAATATATGCAAGTGAGATTAAGCTACCATGCAATTTATGAGCTACAAGGAGAGCTCTTCAGTGTTTCTTTTTTACAGAAGCCTGACCTGGGGAACTCGGGAAGTGATGAACGAAAAGATACTCACTAAGACCAAAGGTGGATATTACAGGCTAATTCCTGAGAGGGTGACCTAAAGTGTTTCCTATACATGAACGATTTTGAGCTTACTGTGAGGGTGCTCAAAATTGGCATCAGTAAAATCTACATTGGGCTCCTTTAACAGATTTTTTTTTTTTTTTTTTTTTTTTTTTTTTGGTGGGGGCAGGAGATGGGTGTTTTCTTAATCCTGGGATCATTATCCATTCTTAGCCTTTCAAGGAGCTGTACATGACACTGAGCACTTCACTAGTGTAAATGGGGACAGTGCCAAGGTGGTCTGTAAACTGTCAAGTTTCAAGTGTTCCCTCTGAGTCTGGTTATCTGCTTCACTCAAGAGATCTCTCAGAAGTGAAGTGAGGATACATAAATATATATTCTTGGGTACGTTTTTCCGTTCAAATCTTTTTCATGAGGCATGTATTGGTTTCCTTCAGAATTTGATAGATGTATTGACAACAGATAGATTATTTTTGTGGATGATTTCTGTGTTCAGACATGACTGTGCTGAAGTTCGTTGCTGGATGGAGACAATTGCAAACTGTAGATTGACAGTTCTATACTGCAGATACTTCTTATTTGTGTAAGAACAGTTTTTATTTCTAAATGCAACCTGCCAGCAAATGTGAGATTAACTATTCAAAGTTTCCATTGGATTTTGCAACAAAATTAGGATGGTTCAAATCTAACATCAGTTAAATCATGTTACTGTTGTTTTAAGGAAGAGCTGTTAAGCTTTTTACAGATGGAATTTGATTGCATTTGTGAAGCTTTATTATTTATTGAACCTTTTTATCCACAGTTGTACTTTTCTCCTTCTATTGCATAACAAAAATAGTTTTGAAATAGTTAGTGAATGTCCATTATCTGAAAGCTTTGTGGATCTCTGGTGCCATTGGAAGCTCTCTGTCATTGCATAATTCTTTTTACACTGATCCACAAAATCAGTGGTGCCTTTATTCCATTGTTACTGTGCTATGGTGTTGTAAGAAGCAGCTCCTCACACTTTTAACCTGAAAAAGTACTATAACATTTTAGTGTGAAGTATTAAGCAATTGTAGCCTTAATTTTAGGGAGTCTCAATCTTTATAGCTTTAATCTTGAAGTATAAATGAAATAGAAGCATTAATATTTATTTATTGGTATTATTCATAAAGTGCAACACAGATTAATGTGTCCAGGGATTCCCTTACATTTTTAATATATAGTTTTAAAACAGGACACAATTAATAATTTAAAAAAGTCCTCACACATCTAAATTATGCCAGATAATATAATGATGCACATTATAGTAGCTCATGAGAGAATACAGTTTGAGAAAATTGTCAACATAAATTTGTCTGATAAGGTCAAAGTAATGCTTCTGACAGTAGAATAAGGAAGAGAAAATATTTTACTGCTTCCAGGCATCTTCATGTTAAGTCAAGTAAAGAATAAAAATAACAACTCAAGATATATAAGGAAAATATCTAACTCAAAGGATAAAACGTAGAAAAATTTTTGTATTGTTAGTATTCTTGTTAATGCTCTGCTTAAATGAAGTGCTACAGCATTTGTAGGTTGTTTGTTGTGTGAGCTGAGACTGAATTAGGTAGTAGATTTAGTTGTGTCTAAATAAGGTAAATGCATCCTTTGCAGCCTGAAATCATAATCAGAGTAAGGGCTTAAGTTCTGATAGTCAGTCTTATGATTCAATTTCACTTTCATATTTACATCCAATTTTATTCACTGGGGACAGATCTTATGACTGTGAACACAAATTGAAGTTGTAATTTTTTTCTTTAGAATCCCCAGTAAGAACAGAATTTGGAAACTACCCTTGTGCCTTTTCTGAGGTTATTTAAATAAAAATAATATTAATGCCAATCTTTGCTTGCTTCTTGTGACTTGTGTATAAACAATTAAAAAAAAAATCTAAATATAGACCTGTGAATCAATAAAAGAATTTACATGGCAGATATGAATGTTCACTTGCTTGTTCCTAATTTCTGGACTGCTTGTTCTATTTATATATGTTACACTGTATATGCTTCATAACAGCTTTTTTTTTTTCTTTAGAAATAGAAGCTGACATTTTT
Organism: Urocolius indicus; assembly: GCA_013401255.1. NCBI lineage: Eukaryota > Metazoa > Chordata > Aves > Coliiformes > Coliidae > Urocolius > Urocolius indicus. Next base: position 90,837 of record WBNH01002447.1, on the reverse strand, counting down.
TAGGCAGATTCTGTAGAGCACTAATTGCGTTCTTATTGAAATTAATAGAAGTGGTTAGCTTGGTATAGAACTCTGATGCTCCTGTTTGTATGTTTAAGACCAGGATCGGGATTTCATTTGTCAGATTTTTACAAAGGATGCTATGTTAGATAACCTCATTCTATTCAACGAAGTACCCTGCATACACAATCTTTTTGTTTTTCTTGAAGCAAATTGTCTGTCATTATGTTGCAGTCAGGTTTCTTGTGTCAGAGTACCTATGACCCTAGGACCATTTGATGTGCCTTTTCTCAAGAAAGTTTTTGAAACTATTTTGGGAGAGAATGAGCTTGCATGTACAGTGTCCTGCTAATTACAAAGAGAGTCAGATGCTAGGAAGTCACTGGCAGTGGAGTGAAGTAGAGCAAACCAAGGATACTCCAGAACATGAAAAAATGGCAATTCCAGACAAATTAAAGGGGATGATGAAAGCAGAAGATAGTTCACAGATTAGGAGCAGAGGGAGAAAAGTTCACTCAAATACTCCCTGAATAACAGAAAAACAGAACACAGAAATAAGACTTTCCTCTTGTTTCTCTGATGGTTAGTTGTGTTTTAGTCAATGGTGTTCTAGAAAAACATGGGCTAATACTATTTAATATGTTATAAGAAAGAAGAAGATGAAAAAGGTTACTTTTATTTTGTGGAAAATCCATGTTTTCAGTGTTGGTGGGTAGTTTCAGGTTTGCTTTTCTTTTAAGAGTCAGATTTGTGAATAACAACTGTAAAGAAATTAAGTTTAATCAGTATTTTAATTACATTATTCAGTCTTGTTCATTCTGTGATTTTGTGTTCAGGTAATACTGAATTTAAGACAAAATTTAAGAAGAAAAATGTGACCATTTTAGAACTTTTTCTTCTGGTAAGAAACAGGTTTTTTTCTTCTAGTAGTGTTTCCAATGTCTAATTTACTTTTACTATTTAACACCTGTTTCTTTGACACATTAGGGATTGCCATCCAGATATAAACCTCAAATTACTGTCCTCTTCTGCAAAGAGGATGTAGTAGTTGGAGTAAATCCAAAGGCTTTGTGGATGCTCTATAGTGTACTTCAGTGAATGTTAAGTTTTAAGAACATATCTGTAACTGTCAGTAGTTTGCAAATAATAGAGACCTAGGTTGTTTGTTTTTTAAATAAAACGGGAATCATAAGGAAATATTGTCTAAGTATCCATTGGCAGTAATGATGATAAAAGTTAGTGGGTAGAAATATGAAATTTTAGTCAGAGATGAGCTGTCTTGTGAATACGTTGCTGTCTCATTTCTGAAAGATTCCGCGTTGTATAAACTTTTTGTTTCTGGCTTTGCTCCTAATATTGCAGGAGACAACACCAGGAACTAGTTTAAAATAGTCAAGTGGAACTTGTTTTTCTTTTTATCACAGTGTTTTCATTTTAAAATGAGAAATTTCTTCAGATTTTTATTAAGTTTCTTATATTACCTCTGTTACAGACCCTTGCCCAATTACACTTTCAAGTTGCTAATTTGAGCAAGATTTTCCTCTCATTCAAACTCAATGATGATTTTTTTGTATCCTCTCTGTGCCTCTCTGTGTTTAGTTTATTTGTTACAAAGCTGCTGTAGTCTCCTTGATCCATTTTTCTTATAACTTGAGTTGTGATTAGCTAATAATTTTCCTGTTTAGTTTTAGCCCAAGAGCTCTCTTTTCTAAAATTGCTCTGTTATCTGGTCATGTATTTTATTTACCGTTGATCAAATGTCCCACATAACCTTAGGTGATATATAAGAAGGCAGAACACTTTTTGGGTTTTTTTTTTCTTTTTAAAATGCAGTGGCATTCCTTTCACATGTTATGGAAAAATTATTGAAATGTCTATTTTAAAGTCCATAAAACAATATTGACAAGAATGTCTTCTTTTGTTAACAGTATAAGATGTTCTCTTTTTACCTTTACAAATATTTGATATTAAGTATAAATGAGGAATTTTGTCCCTACTCTCGGCTTCAGTAGCCACTGTGATGATTGGTCTTGGTTTTTGAGAAATAAGATTATCCTACTCCTCTTTGGCATATTTTTCAGCTTTCAGAAATGAAGCCTTTCCTGAGGCATGAGTTGTAGACTGTAAGGATACTCTTATTTAAGTTTTTCCCACCATAGAGATTGCTTTTCTTCTTCTTAGAATATATTAGATATTTTTCACTTGGAAAATCTAGTCATAATTCATTATTCTTGTCTATGTTTCCTCCTGGTTCATATATACTTTATGCATATTTCAAGGGACTTTTCATATGATATGTGAAAATTCCTGTACTTATTTCCTGCAGCTAACTCTGCAGTGTGGCATGCTGATTGCTGTTTTGGGTGCTTTCAGTTCCTGTTAAGGAGACTTATGTACAGGTAAGCTGAAGTTAATTTTATAAGTAAGATATATGAAGGAGTATATCTGTTGGATTACTGTAATTGATTGTTAAGAGAATGGACAGATTTTTCTTTTACTGGGAGTAATTAAATTCAGTTCTGTGGCTGACGTGTGTTAACTACAAGTTGCAGACTATATTCGAGAGTCATTGACTGAAGCCTACTCTATGTGTTGCTACACAGCAATTCAGTCTGAAAGATCACAGTAGTTCCTTTTAATCCCAAACATTAGTGTCTTTTTCAGCCAAAATTTTAACAGTCTTATTGAAAACTTTTTTTGAAACAGAATTCTACAGTAATATAGTGGTCTCAAAAAATTAAACCATGACGGAAGAGTAGGATCCAGTCTTCAATATTCAAGTAGCATTTTATATATAAAACCTATTTCAGATTCAGTTTAATCTAACAATCTCTAGGCCAGAGACTGAAGCATGTAGAAGGACCTCAAGGGATAAGCCAGGACTCAAGTGACTTGCACAAGAATATACATAACAGGTTTATTGTCATGAAGTACTACAAAATAATTACCAAACTGATTACTAACTCTTACTAGTTTCTTTGGAATGTATTTGGAGTAAATGACATAGTTTGCACTGCTCATTAGTGGAACACATGGGGCTGTTTTATCCACCAGTCACAGATGAGCACTGCTAGACATTAGTAGGGTTTCATTCATTTAAAATATGTTCCCAGAGAGGCATTAATAGTGTTAAACTTCACTGGTTTCAATACTGCTCAGATAAATCTTTTAAGAGGCAGAGGGAATAATTCTAGTTGTTATTTAGAGTAGGCACCACAACTCTCTTTCTTCATTCACAGAAAGCTCCGTTGTACATAAAGTCATAATTTGAATGCAGATTAAATAATCTATGTACATCCCTGTCTCTGTGTGGCAGATAGATGTGCAAGCAATATCACACAGCAGTTTTTATTAATCTATGCTGCAGGGTTTCCACATGGCAAATACTCCCATATAATTTATAAGAAACAGGGGGCTGAGTCTCCTGTCTAGATGTCATCAGAGAAAGATGCATGCTGTTTTGCCCTTGACTTTAAAATTCTGCAAAGTGTAGGTAAAGTTTTGAGACTCTGTGTAACATGCCAGCAGAAATTAACTAGTGGGGTTCTTGTTTTGCTTTGGCTTTGTTTTATAACCAGGAGACTATAGGAGTTACTTGTATTGTTATGAAACTCATAATAGCTCAAGGTCTTTTAGGTAATAGAAGATTGACTGATACCCTTTTCATTTTGGATTACAGTAATTTATGTAGTGTCAGACCCGACAGCATAGGCTGTCAATCCTGCTATCTTGGGCATTTATCATTTTTTATTTAAGGTTTATTCCTTGAAGTTGAATCATAAGATGTTTGTTCTCACATGAGTCAGATTATAGGCTAGGATTCCTGCTCTTGGTCAAGTCTTTTAAACTTCTGATTGAGACATTTATACCTTCATGATGCTTATTTTTCCATGAACCATTTTTCCTCAGTTTGATTAGATATGCTTACCTATTTTCATTAATTTCTGTATGGCTTTCACCATTATGATGATATCAGATTAATATTATGTTTACATTGTCTAGATGAAAAAAAAATAACTGAGGAAGAAAAGAATTATCAATCTATTTTGTTACTCAGTTCTTAATATATGTCATATATTGACCAGATTTTTTTGGGGTTTTTTTCTGAGCTGAAGTAAATTGTCGTGGCTGTCTTTTTGTTTAGAAAAATAATGATTCAGCATGGTTATAATCCTTTGAATTTTCACTTTGGAGTATGAATATTAACAATGGTCAGAATGTGCTCAGCAAAAATAGATGTCTGATATACAGAAACTGAAAAGCACATGCATACTTCACACTGTTACTGTATGCAGCACAGTTGCTTATTCAGCCCAACATATCAGCATTTTAAATTTCTCATCCGTAGTACTTATGTTTTGCTTATCACTTCACTTGAAATCACAATATAAACTTGTATTTGCTGAAACAATCATTATTTAAAGAAAATAACTACATCACTAAAATAGTAGTAACTTTTTTATTTATGCACGAAAAAGTAAGCTCTGCAGTATAAAACTAAGAATGAAAAAAGGCTGTCATCTGTGGATTGTAATAGAAAATACATTGAAATCCAATGTGTTTGTTTACTGTTGGTGGACAAAAATATATGGCGCGTATTTCTTTGATTGTAGTAATCATCACTCTCACTGGTAGTGTTTGCAGATCAATAGGAGATCAAAACCACATGAAGCTCTTTCTACATCTTTGATACAGTCACCTTGAAACATGTATGAAGTATGACCAAACTACTTGTAGAACATCTGCCAGTGGTAGACAAACTGAAACATTTTGACTTCATGAAGAAAACTGTCACTTTTGGTGTTGAAGTAAAGAGAATGACAGTTGTAAAATCTTAGTGAAATTAAAAATATATATTCTGCTTCACTCTCAGTTTAAGAAAACATTTTAAAAATAATATTAAAAAACCTTATTTAATAAACAGGTATTATCATTAGCCCATGACATTTTCCATTTTCATTATCCCTCCATTTAAAAAAAATGCTCTAGAAGGTATTTGCTCTGTAATTCAACAGCATGATGGCAGCAAGTAAGCACATTAGAAAACTGTCATTCAACCTAGTACATTAAGTAATGCAATCAGAAGGCAAGAGAAAGAGATTGTGTGTGTTTGTTAACCTCTGACAATTTGAAATCAATAAGAATTTGATCATGTTGACCTATACTCAAGGATAATTTCCTACTAGATTTTTCCCCAGCAATACTGCATACTTTCTTTTACTTCTCAGCTGAAAAAGGAGATGTGCGACATGGAGTATATTGGTATAATTAACAGCAAAACAAAAAAATTAGTGTATTGAGTGAGATAAATGTAAGGAGAAATAGATTATCTTGTTTATAGCTCTCACTGTCTAAAATGAGATATCTTTTACTAGCAGTCTTGAAAGCTAGATTCCTTCATATTTCTCAGTAGAACCTGCCTCATGTGGGGTATAAAATTCAGTAAGAGATTGCTTTTCAAATTAAAAGTATGTCAGTCAAACTGTTTAGTAAATAGATCCCATTTATCAGCTTTTGTGGTACAAAATGCACCAATGCTTTGGGAAATTTGGATAAAACAAAAGGAAGTTATAAAAATCTAGCTTCAGAATTAAAATAGAAAATAATAACGTAATAATAAGATAAGGAAATGTGTGCTAACTCATATGTTAAATTATATTTTTTTATGGTTATGCTATGTACCTAGATGTCTGCTCTTTATTACTAGGAGCATGTCTTGTCAGTGGAATCCCTTTCAAGAGTATTGCTCTTCCTGTTTCTAATTAGAAATTATTTTTTATTCTCACTTTGATGTTCAGATGAAGAGCAGGACACGTTTCAAATTGTGGATGCTGTTGACTAGAATCATAAAGTTTAATTATGGATCGATGTTATGGTAAAGTAATATTAAAAATAAGGAAGTTTGTGGAGCATTAGAGTTCATTTCTTAAATATGTTCCTTTTTGTAATCCAAGCCTTGGATGAAAACAAACATGTTACTTTTTGTGGAAACTTCTAGCTTGTGCAGCAGTATCTGTTAATGTTGATGAAATAGTGAAGCCATCGATCTTTGATTTAGACCAAGAAAGATTAAACTTCAGCCTCTTGATTAACAGAATTAATTATGGAAATGTAAGTACACTAGCCCATTAAAGGGAACCTTTGCTCTTTGTGGAAGCAAGTGCACTATATGCTCACTTTCTCTTTTGAAAGAAAAAATGTTCCCATCTGTTTTGCTGATGTGAGGACAGCTGTAAAGTTCCCCAGAGGGAGGGAGCAGTAACAGAAAACTGAAGTCATGGATCTGCAAGTTCAGTGCCCAGCCTCACTGGTAATTCTGTTAACTTCTGCAAATCAGACATCGGAAAATGTATTTTAATAATACAGCTTGTAAGACTGCAAAGTTACAGACCTGCTTGGAAACTGTGGTAATAGTATAGAATATGAGTCTACTTTAGAAAGAACTTCTGTAATTTTTTTTTTTTTCATATGCCCATTTGTTTGAAGTTACTAGTTGCCATACGTGTCCTGTTAGGAGATGTAATGGAATTAGTTTTCTTCTTTCATCATAAGCCAACAAGAGGATATTGAGATTTGGTAACACTTGAGAAGCATTGCCTAGTATTCTGTTGTTAAATGAAAGCTTTCAGAGAAAAAAAAAAAAAAAACACAACAAAATAATAATAATAAAAAAGAAAATAAAGAAACCATTTACTTCTGGCTGTTACCCAGTATTTCTTAAACAGTCAAAATTAATCAGTCATAGTGTGAAAATAGTCACATAACAGATGTTACTGTTCTTGTTAAGTGATAACCAGTTTTGGTAGTTGAGCAGCCTTTCCAAAATGGTCAGATATTTCTGCATTAGCTTTAGCTGATGCTTCATTGGTCTAGAAAAGGATTTATTCTGCTGAGTTCTTGTGATGGAGTTCTGGGATAAAAATATAAATACATCAGCAAACAAATTCTTCTTTTGTTGTGGAAACTGTTGCTAATATTTTAAATGCTCTATTAACACACTATGAATAAATGTGCATCTCTTATATTAAGTATTTCATAGAATCATAGAGTGGTGTGATTTGGAAGGGATCTTTTGAGATCATCTAGTCCAACCCCCTGCAGAAGCAAGTCAACCCAGATCAAGTTGCATAGGAACATGTCCACATGGTTCTTGAAGACATCCAAGGAAGGAGATTCCATCAACCTCCCTGGGTAGCCTGTGCCATTGCTCTGTCACCTCACAGTGGAATAGTCTTTTCTTATGTTTAAGTGGAACTTTTTGTGTTCCAACTTCATCCCATTACCCTTTATCCTGTTGCTAGATACCACAGAAAAACATGCTGCCCTGACCTCCTGACATCCACCATTTAGATATTTGTAAATATTAATAAGATCCCCCCTCAGTCTCCTCCAGACTAAACAGCCCCAGTTCCTGCAGCCTTTCCTCATAAGAAAGATGTTTCATGCAATGTTGTACTTAATTTCAGTATCAGTTGTTNAAGTGCACTATATGCTCACTTTCTCTTTTGAAAGAAAAAATGTTCCCATCTGTTTTGCTGATGTGAGGACAGCTGTAAAGTTCCCCAGAGGGAGGGAGCAGTAACAGAAAACTGAAGTCATGGATCTGCAAGTTCAGTGCCCAGCCTCACTGGTAATTCTGTTAACTTCTGCAAATCAGACATCGGAAAATGTATTTTAATAATACAGCTTGTAAGACTGCAAAGTTACAGACCTGCTTGGAAACTGTGGTAATAGTATAGAATATGAGTCTACTTTAGAAAGAACTTCTGTAATTTTTTTTTTTTTTCATATGCCCATTTGTTTGAAGTTACTAGTTGCCATACGTGTCCTGTTAGGAGATGTAATGGAATTAGTTTTCTTCTTTCATCATAAGCCAACAAGAGGATATTGAGATTTGGTAACACTTGAGAAGCATTGCCTAGTATTCTGTTGTTAAATGAAAGCTTTCAGAGAAAAAAAAAAAAAAACACAACAAAATAATAATAATAAAAAAGAAAATAAAGAAACCATTTACTTCTGGCTGTTACCCAGTATTTCTTAAACAGTCAAAATTAATCAGTCATAGTGTGAAAATAGTCACATAACAGATGTTACTGTTCTTGTTAAGTGATAACCAGTTTTGGTAGTTGAGCAGCCTTTCCAAAATGGTCAGATATTTCTGCATTAGCTTTAGCTGATGCTTCATTGGTCTAGAAAAGGATTTATTCTGCTGAGTTCTTGTGATGGAGTTCTGGGATAAAAATATAAATACATCAGCAAACAAATTCTTCTTTTGTTGTGGAAACTGTTGCTAATATTTTAAATGCTCTATTAACACACTATGAATAAATGTGCATCTCTTATATTAAGTATTTCATAGAATCATAGAGTGGTGTGATTTGGAAGGGATCTTTTGAGATCATCTAGTCCAACCCCCTGCAGAAGCAAGTCAACCCAGATCAAGTTGCATAGGAACATGTCCACATGGTTCTTGAAGACATCCAAGGAAGGAGATTCCATCAACCTCCCTGGGTAGCCTGTGCCATTGCTCTGTCACCTCACAGTGGAATAGTCTTTTCTTATGTTTAAGTGGAACTTTTTGTGTTCCAACTTCATCCCATTACCCTTTATCCTGTTGCTAGATACCACAGAAAAACATGCTGCCCTGACCTCCTGACATCCACCATTTAGATATTTGTAAATATTAATAAGATCCCCCCTCAGTCTCCTCCAGACTAAACAGCCCCAGTTCCTGCAGCCTTTCCTCATAAGAAAGATGTTTCATGCAATGTTGTACTTAATTTCAGTATCAGTTGTTACAGAAGTGCAAAAATAAGTTTGTTTGAAATTTTCTGACAGTAAAACTGAGACTTCTAAATATTATCGTAGATTCATAGAATAGTTTGGATTGGAAGAGTCCTTAAAGATCATCTAGTTCTACCACCTCTATCATGGGCAGGGACATCTTCCACTAAACCAGATTGTTCTAAGCCTCATCCAACCTGACTTTGAACGCTTCCAGGATTGGGATATCCACAGACTGTCTGGGCAACCTGTGCCAAGGCCTCACCACACACAGTTAAGAGCTTCTTCCTAGTACCCAATCTAAATCTTGCCTCTTTCCCTTTGAAGCCATTTCTCCACATTCTATCTTTATGTGCCCTTGTAAAAAATCCCTCTCTGGCTTGTTTATGAGCTCCTTTAGATGCTAGGAGGCCGCTCTAAGGTCTCCCCGTAGCCTCTTCTCCAGGCTGAACAACCCCAATTCTCTCAGCCTGTCTTCACAGGAGAGGTGCTGCAATCTGCGATCGTCTTTGTGGCCCCTAAGCTAAATGCAGTAATTCAGGTAGGATTTCAGGAGAGGGGAGTAGAAGGAAATAGTCACCCCCAAGTCCTTCTCCACAGGGCTCTTCTCAATGCATTCTCCACCTAACCTGTATTTGTGCTTGGGATTGACCTGAGACATGTGCAGGATCTTGCACTTGATCTTGTTGAACTTCATGAGATCTGCACAGACCTACCTCTTAAGCTTACCAAGATCAATATGGATTCTTTTTAATGTTTTTTTTCAATGATATTTTACTGATATCTAGTATCCATTTACATCAAGTATGTGTAACACGGAAACATTCAAAAACAATTCGAGAGTCATCCTACCACAGTATTTTCTTATCACTTCCTGAATCAAAATTAATGGATGGCTATTAACTTATTTTCTTATTATCTTATTCATTTAGATTAAAAAATACGGTTTTTTGGGCACAATTGGTGTTCTTTTTCTGAATACCAAGTTGTTTTTTTTTCCCCTTTGCTATTAGTTGTATTTTAATTAAAATAATAAATAGGAAAGCAAAAGAGGGACAACTGTAACTTTTGGAACGAAATGGGTAAAAATCTTAGGATTTCACTGCAGTGACATTTGTTACTGAATATCTTTTCCACTTTTTCTTCTAACACGTAAATTAATACTGGAAACTCTGTACACCTTTTAAAAAATTAATCTATTTTTTTCCTTGTTATTTGAGACACATGCTAATACCATCTGTTAATGAGTATAGTTATAAACTACATCTTCTACTCTTCCTATCATGATCTGCTTTGAAGATGCTATCAAGAACTCATTCCTTGATAAATATTATTAGTCTCAGACCTTATTATGAAATTTTGAATACATAGAAAGAAAAATATTTAAAATAAGGCATATCCTATTTCAAATATGTTATTGCATACGCTGTGTAAAATTTAGCTCTAAAATAATTATTTATATCAAAATTTAACCACTTAAAATGTATTCGGATGGAGATTGTTTCCCTATGCAGAACCTATGAACAGAATATGGGCAGTATTCTTGTGTTTGTGTGGTCTGGTACTTTAGGACTCATATATGACTTGTTTGCTGGGCAAGTATGTGGTTTGCACAGGAAGATGTTAGCACAATACATTTACTGTTTACAGGTAGCATAATACTGGCAGCATAATTTGATCCAGATTTTTATGAAGCTTGCCAAACTCACCTTGGCTATTGCTTACTGATAAAAATTATTTCTGTGTAGGTGTATATTGTATAAAGTGAACATGTTAGAAAAAGTGTACATTGTTATCTTTTGTAATCAAAAGAGTGTTCTTACCTATGCATGAACTTCAACTATGCTTAACCAAACGCTCATCCAACCAAATCCCAAGCAGATGCTGGCCATTACCTTGGATTTGTCTTATTCATCAGGAAAATAATCCTGGCAATAAGTGCTTCTACCACTCCACATAAATGAACCACTAAGTCACAGAGTTCCAAGATGGATGATGTTGGAAGGGATGTCTGGAGGTCATCTTGGTCCAACTTCTGCTCAAGATACCAAAATCTGCCAAATGCATGTTAAGTTCATGTGGATTTAATAATTGTAGCCCACTAGATGGAATCTGTATTCTTCCTGAAAACAGTGCATAATGAAAAACTTATTTCTCAAAAGGCACTTGACACATTACAAGATCAGCTCCTTAAGGACTGTTGTATTCAGCCATATTTTATAAGTAGTTACTTTGAAAGAACTGTTTCAGGACAATTATGTCAGAGTTCTTACTGATGCCATAGTTTGATGTTTCAGTCATTCATTGTCATTGTTGACCCTGCATGCAAAGGCCTTTCTTTTATTTTCTTTGTAAGTAAGGATCAGTAACACGTATAAGGTAGTTCAGATCTGAAGTAATGCAAGTGAATGTACATGCAATGGCCTGAGACTATTTAAATTAGTAATTGCAAAATATCTTTGAATTTGAGCAGTTCTTGAGAGTGTGTCACTGCTATTACAAAAGTTATTTGGGGAGAGATCAAATCCTCAGGTGCTCTATTCTGGCATATGACCAATCAAGGCAGTAAAAATTCAATGATGTATCAGTTAAGGATATGGTCTTCTAAAATGGTCATTTCTGTAACACTGCATTGTATTTCTGCTGCATGATCTGATGGGAAAATAAGATGCGAATAAAAAACTAACTTGACTACTTGAATGAACAAAAGAGCTCATTGTTGCCCAAGATTACAGTAATTGCACTGTTCTCAGCAAAATCTTCTATAACTTTTCAGCAATATAAATGTTTCTGAAACATCTCTTCTATTTTTTCTTTTTGATTCTTGGAGATTTCACCTGCTCTTTGGGGATGAAATTATTTCCTTGACAGTTGGCAAAGGCAGTAGATTCACAATTCTCAGCAACTGTTTTCCTGGTGGAAAAATCTAAGTGAAATGATTAGAACATCTGGCAAAGCTCTTAAATAAAACACTGCTTTGAAACAGAACTGATTCAGTGTATCCTAGGACATTGCATCAGTGACATTAGAACAATTAATATTCAGAAAGTGCTTAATTATAATTATACTTCACAGATGTTCTACAGGAAAAAGTGGAACATTGTGATTTCAGGTTGAGCTCTCATGCAGGCAGACTAATGCAGTGGCACTTCCTATTAAAAAAAAATATTAGCAGCATTGACTGTTAAAACAAGATTATGAGTGAGAATTTTAACAATAGCAAGCACCTAGAATTTGAAATTATGTAAACAATAAATGCAGTGTTTTATCAACTGATCTATCAACTGTATGAAAATTTTTCCATAATGGCATATTTTTGACACTGTTTTTTCACACAGTTGTGCTTTAGGCTTGTCTAACGTAGAGGTAATAGTAAACAAACCAAGGAACTCCATGTCTGAGGCAGGTATTCTGCTACCTTAAGCACGAACTTGTACATTGGTTTATTTGGGGTTTTTTTTTTTGTAATATTCTGTACAATTCACTTGCTACCAACTGAAATTGGGGCAGTCTGCAGAGTGCTGCTGCCTCAGTGGGTGACTCACCAGTAATGCAGTCAATGAAAAGAACGGGATATTAGTAAACTATAAAAAAAATTAACAGTATTTAATGGTACCTAGGAGGTGAGGTAAACCAAGGTTGAAACAGAAGCCTCAGGGACTTCCATAACCTTCAGTACTTGAATTAGATTTTTTAGCAACACTTTTAACTAGAAAAAAAAAAAAAAAGTCGTACATATTAAGAGGTTATGAGCTAGGTATAATTTAGCTAAAAATGCAGGATATATATCATGTAAGGTAGCTATCAGAAGTCATTAAAATTTACTGTTGAAAACAAGCAGTTGCCGGGTCAAAATATAGTACCTATATTACCAAAGATAATAGTAAGACTGCTCAAGGCTTGAGGTGTAAAAGGATTCCCTTAGCTCATCATTGTCTTTAATGTGACATGTAGGTGTGTTTAGAGACAAGAAATCTCTAGACTCTGGAAAGGAAAATAAAAGACAGAGCAAGAAACAAGTATGGGGGACAATCCATACCATCAGATAACACAGCATTAGGAAAAAAGCTTAATGCAAAAGTTTGGTAAGACCCTTATTGAACAGAACTTGTTGCTCTGAGGGAAGAAGTGTTGTTTGGATACTTCCTATTCTTGAGTAGTTACATTTTATAATTTACAGACTCTCAAATAACAGAATATAAAATATCCATTTTCAGTTCCTCCTGCTAAGAAAAAGTCAGAGTCAATTTTTGTTGTTAGTTGCTGACATCAGAAGTACAGTGAAAAAAACCCTGTGATTTCATGAAGTCACTTGGGAACACTGTCAATTAAAATACAACCTTAACTCATCTGAAATTTAGCCACCTGTTAGTTGTGAACAAACTTACGGTAATTCATAGTCACGGGGAAAATTTATGGGCATAGCCATTTAAAATCGAATAGTGAAATATACTCCTGAGTTCCAAGAAAGGAGAATAAATTATTAAAAACTTCTACTTCCAGACAACTTGAAAATATGTCCAGTACTACTAATTAAAATTAGTCAGCTGAGCATCTGAATTTAATTAACTGAATGAGGTGTGGTGACTGTGATGTTTATGTGATGTTTATGTTATTTTTGCCTGATATTTCATATCTAATGAAATTTCACTTTTTTTTTCAATTTGTGAGAAAATGAAATGTTCAATATATGTGTTTAATTAAATATTTCTTAAATAACTTTAAATAAACAAAGTGTTTTTTCATAAAACTGAAGTGTTCACTGCATAAAGTATCTTAAATCCTTAAGATTTAAAACACCAAAGAGTAAGGAAGGTGGTGTTTCTGCAGATCCACATGTTCTTTGCTTTCAATCCAGAAAATCTCAAGAGTGTACAGCACAACATATCTGCTTGAAAATAGTTCGTTTTCATATAGTTGGTAATTCATGCTGCATTTGCCTTGATTTTGAATTAAAATAAAATTTACATGAGTACCCAAACAGTGATTTCTTACTAATTTCTTTGTTTCATCCTAGCGTTTATTGAACAGCTTCATCTGATACATCCCTGGTCGACTAGGGGAGAGAGGAAGAGAGGACAGAGAAAACTATTTCTTTTAACTTTTATTTCTCTTACCTATAGTTTCTTAAGCTATTTTTATGTAGGAAATGTTGTATTATATTGTTTACTTGTGCTGACCGTAGTTTATAGAAAGGCCCTAAAATCAGCAGGAGTTTCCACATGCACAGCTTTTTGGTACTTCTCTTTTAATGAAATAGCATGAGTTAGGATTTTGTGTCATTTGGTATGTTTTTCAGATGTTTCTAGCTTATTTTTCTCATGAACTTTCAAGTAAGAGAACAAAACTAGTAATTTTAAAGATTGCTGGTTTTTGAGGAGATGAAGTGTTATTAGTGTTGCAGTTTTCTATAAGCTGTTGTGTGGTTTTTGGTCTCATCAAGAAGATCTTTTCAGGTTAGTGCTCACAGTGTCTTGGGACTGAATTTTATACACTAATCCTTAAAAAGCCATTCTGAGGAGTGGGTATACGAGGCTGTGTCAAAGCTCCTGCTTCATATATTGCTGCCATCACCTCGTAACATGTAAGACAATATTATCTTAGACAGTAAGCTCAACCTAAGCTTGTGGTTGAACACTTGGCAGATGATTTTAGACTGAAGTATCTTCAATTTGATCCGAGAGCTTATCTGGCCTGCTCTTAAGTGATAACAGGAATCAACATTAGTGAGTTTTGCTGTGTTCCCAAATCTTTCATCTATAGGTAAAATCACAGTAGAAACTTCAGAGACTTTAATAGATTTTCATATGTACTTTTTAATACTTATTTCAATAAAACTTTCTTATTTGCAAAACAAGGCAATAAAATCGCAGATATGCCAAGATTCACACGTGAGTCCACCTTGTCCACCTTGTTGACAACTTGTAAAATACAGTACAAAAAGGGTACTATTTATTCTGAAGTTTTCTCTGAATGTAAAAGTAGTATTTTTGGAGTTTAAAATAAAAGGAGAAATATGTTCTGTGTTATGTTCTGTTGTGAGGTAATTGTGACTAGAGACATTTTAGCTGAAGGTTTTTATTATGCTTATTAGAAGTCATTTTGTTACTTTGCAAGGTTGTAGCCTGTATCTTTGAGATTCTGGAGTATAAAATTCTACACCTCCCCTTATGGGGCTGTATGACAGGGACAGTAATTAACACTAAACTCTAAGGCAATTTATTTTCATAAAATTGATAATAATGAAGATAATTTCATTGTTGAAAGGAGCTCTGTGAAAAGGCATCTAAGATCACTGCAAAGAGATCTTGATTATACAGTGAAAAGGAGCTATTCACAGGAGGGAGTATTAGCATAGCCACATTCCACTAAAAACACACTTACTCTTGCCAAGTTTCTGTGCATAAAATCATACCCATGCTGTGTTGATGTTATTAGCTTCCATCGTTCAAGCGGCTGCAGTCCCCCCTGTATAAATCTATACTGAAGAACCTTTATATGCCAGGGAATATTGTCCCTAAACACTTTAAAGTGTGATGCATTTAAAAGAATGCAGAATAAAGTATGTCAAAATCGAGGAAAGAAGACTAAGTGGATGACTCTTTGAATTATTTCCGTTTCCTATCTGTAAAAATTGAATTGACTGATAGTAGAAAGAAACACTTAACTGGTTTTATTATATTAGCTTTTATTTCAGTTACTTGGCTTTGAATTCTATGGTTCCATAATCAAAATCTTCAAGTGAGTTAGAGAAAGTGGCTTGAGACATTATGGAATCGATGTATAAATTTAAATCCAGTTTGAAAAATGCTGTTCTTGGTTTTTTGGTGGTTTTTTTTTCAAGCAAAGTACTACATGGCTCATAATGCCATTGCAACATGTAGGAATAAATCACTGTACTAAATTGGTGACTGACAGACCTTTTAGCTCATGGATTTGTGGTGCCTGAATGCCTTCCTGAACAGAACATATTGGTTCAGACATATTCTGTGACTCTACTTAAAAGCCTGATCTCTGAAGCAGTCATCTCATGGTAGGGAAGAAGCTTTAGGCTTCTCCATTTTTATTCCTGTGCAGCTAAACTATATCCACATTCTCACAGTTCTCCTGTCATTCATGTGTTAGAAGGTCAAATATCTGATTTTATGAAATGCAGAAGGAAGTAGATAGGGAAAAACAACTACTTATTGAAACTGAAATGTTTTTAAAAATATATATGGTTGAAACTGACACTGTTTTCTGAATATATGGGTACACTCTAGCATGTGCCAGGACTCTTTACACTTCATCATTTTTGTCCTTGCTGTCTCAGTTCTCAGCCATTCATCTGAAGGAGTTTCACTGCACTATGATATTTCACACTACAGCACTTTCCTTCATCTTTATTCTGTTACATGTTCTTGTTTGTAAACTCGTAAGTGGGTTAATTGGTGGAGATGCTGTGTGTCAAGGGGTGGAAAGTCAAGATTAAACTACTGGGTATTTTTTTAGGTGTGCTTTTTGTTTGTTTAAGCCTAGGGAAAGCTATTCACACAAAGCACAGCCAAGATTAATCCAGATTACAAAACAACCCCCATCTTAAAATCTTTAAAACCAAGTAACTATTTTTGAACCTTTTAAATTAGTTGTGATATGCTCTGATGAGACATCATCTTGAGCGCTTGTTGGGAAAAAGTTATCTCAGAGTAGACTGACCTGAGGAATGTGGAAGTGGTGTTGTACATTAAAAATATTTTGATTGTCACAAAACCTGCGGAATTGTCAATGAATGATGTAGTGGAAAATGCTGAGTGGGGCAGGCTAAGAGGATTTCAGAGCACAGTCATGTGGTTGAAGCTGTTTGGGAGTCTTGGAACAATGTTTTAAAACATTGAAACAAATATTAATGCTGGTTTGTGTTTTTTTTCCTAAAACGTGAGAATTTGACACTGATTTCCTGTTTGAATGAAATTAAACTATTAATGTAAGTATTCTGAAAAATGGATCCTTAAGTATTTCAGATTAAACATCCTAATTTGAAAAAAACCTAATTTTTTCTCTCTCTTCTCCATCTAAAAAATGAGGATAACGCTATTGCCTCATCAGGATACAGCAGTTCCTCTTTGTTAGTTGGTTGGCTGCTACAGTCAGAGGATTTAAAGGACTAATCAAGAAAATAATTATTTCATATTGCAGAAATGGGTTGAGCAGAGTGCAGGGAATAGAGATAGATATAAATATCATCAATGGTATTTAAATATTGATGAAAATGATAGATTAAGTTAAAATGTAAAAATATTTTTAAATACTTGTTCAAAGTTTGCTGTTGATCCTGAGCTTTTAAATGAAAAAATGTAGCAGTTCTTATGGCCTTTTTCATACTTCTTGTACTTTTAAAATTCATAATCCTTACAAAGGCTGATGAAAGATTGGAAAGCAAAGTCATCATTAAAAATCTTCAAGTTTTTAAAACAGTTTTGGTAAGATGAAATAAATTTGCGTGTTTAATTTGTTTAATCTCAGTAATTTGTTTTAACCTTATAGAAAATATTTATACATGACATCTTGAAAACAAAGAATTTTAAGAAATATTTTAAGTATTTTGGTTTTTTACCAGAAAACATATTGAATATAGTGTAGTCTTTATAAGAAGACTGTATCTTGAGGAATAACAGACTATAAATGCTCTAACATAGTTTCTCTGCTGTAGAATACAAATCAAACACAAATTGCTCCTGTTGCTTTGTTGAATATGACTGCTCACAATGTTTACTGAAGTACATAAGCAGCAGCATGACAGAGAATTAAGAGGCTGCAGTAATTCTACGTACATCAACACCCTCCAGCATTGCAGTGTCATGGAGCATTTGCTATTAGAAAAAAAAAGAAATTTTGGAACATTATTACTCCTTTCTTTCCTCTACAGAATTTCCAGTTGTCATTAGATCATTGTCTAGCATTTTAGGATTGATATTAGGAAGCCTAGAGCAACTCCACACTGTCATGGATGCAGGTGGGATATACTATCCTCATGTTGATGAAGGTAGGTTGTGAAAAGATTGAGGCTGTGGTCAAAAAAACAATCCATCCAGGTAAACATGTTAGCAGGAGACTGCTTTGTTCCCATTGCTCACATCTTATTCATGCATCCAGAGATGTTAATGGGCAGGATATGTAGCTGCACATTTGACATGTTTCACATGTTTATTATAAATTTAATGTGACTAAACTTTGTTATATTCTACTTGAGAACGCCTTCAGTATGTGATTCACTTTGATTACTTGCTACAAAAGTTTCCTGTAATATAACCCTCATTCTTCATTGTCCTAGATTCTCATTTATACAAATTTCTTGTATCATGAATTTTGTACAGATTCTTGACAAGGTCCCCTATGTCACTAAGCTTGTTAAGGTCTGTGCTGCTCCATGTGGTACATCTAAAATCAATTTCAGTCACATTTGACCATTGTGCAGATGGAACATTATTCATGCATTAGACTTTCTAAGTGGAGTAGAGCAGAACCTCACATTTATTCCTTACAATTTTATCTGCATTTTTGCGTTATATATGGTTCAGTAACCTTTTGTAGAAGACCAGAAGATGCCTCTGGAGGCAACACAATGTGCATCAGAACTGATTTATACTGTAACATCTGTCAACTTTTCCCTAGGACCTAGTTGTGCCAGGATACACATGTCATCTTTTCTAATGACTTATCAAAAGGCAGAGGCTGACTGTGGAAAGAGATGTACCACAGGAATGAGTCTAATACTACTTTCTGCCCTTTTTCCAAGGAATAGTTTTCAATGTGCATTTATTGGCTCAAGGATTTGCAACTTGCAGTTTAGTGTGCATTTTGCCCATACGGTTAACTTTTTTTCTTAATGAATTACTAAAAATAAGGCATAGAAATCGTGTTTTAAAGTGTGTATATAAGTATACATGCAATGAATTTTGAAAACAGAGTACATAATTTTCCTGTCCTATGGAGTCTGCTGAAACTTCAAAAGCATCCTCAAACCAACATCCATATTGCTTCCTCTCTCTTACTAGCAAACAGAAAATTGAATAGCCTACATATTTTATAGTACTAGTTAGTGCAGGGGCTAGAAAATAGATCTCTTGCATCTCATGTGAATGTTTTGCCTATATGGATATTATATCACTTTTTCAAATTCCAAGCTATTATTTAGTATGCCAGGTGAGTGACAGCCAGATACCCAGAGGAGTTAGCTAAACTATAAAAGGTTTAGAGCCTCCAATTCATTCTTCTAGTTTTATAGGCATTATTGCTTGATTCTGTGGTTATTTTGTTTTCTTAATGTAACTAGAATTTCCATCGTAACCTCAGAATACTTCCTTAGCAAACAGCAAATAATAAAGAACCTTTTAATAGAAAAGGTTCACATTTTGTCACAGAACAGGACAGCGGTTGGAAGCAACCTTTAGAGATCAGCTAGTCCAACCCGTCTGCTAAAGCAAGTCCACCTAGATCAGGTTGCACAGTGACATGTTCAGGCAGGTTTTGAAAACCTCCAGACTAATAGACTCTACACCCTCCCTGGGCAGCCTGGTCCAGGGCTCCCTCACCTAACCATGTAATAGTTTTTCCTTAATGGAACTTTTCCTTTAAATGGAACTTTTTATGTTCTGGCTTTTTTCCATTACCCCTTGTCCAGTCACTGTATACAACCAAAAAAAGTGATGCTCCAACCTCCTAACATCCACCATTTATATATTTGATATCTGATTTAGATATCTTTTAAGTTTAATCAGAGGCAAGAAAATGATTCCACAGATCCACAACCATTCCTTTACAAAGGAACTGCATCTTCACCATATTAAAAACAAGAACACTGATTTTGTCCTGGAAGGTGTATTTGTATTAAAATAATTAATATTTGCATTGTTACATATCATTTTTAGGAAAATACAGCCTTTAATACGACACGTGCATTTCATTGGCATAGACATCTCAGGTCTTTGAACTGTTTTAGTCAGACAGTTCTGTGTGAGCATAATCTAAATATGAGCATTTTGTCACGGGAGGTCTGATTCTGTCCATTTTGTGATTGGGGTAATCACTAGCTACACTGTAACAGTTATGAATCGTGTAAATCAACAGGAATTTTCTTTTTTCTTGCAATAGAGGTTGAAATTACAGTTTAGAATGCACTAGAGAAGTCTTATTTTAGTCTGCCTCAAAATATCTTCAGTACTTTTGTAAGTAAATTTGCAAGTTTAAAATGGCATTGTTGTTATGCTTTCTGATTGGAATTTAAATTATTTTGGTTAATATTAGAAAAAATAATAAATTTCTAAGATTACACATAGTGCATACATACATATAAAAATATAAAGTAAAATTCAAGTATAATCTCAACCAAATATAGCTTCAGTTGCTTCACGGACTTGTAATTTTGCAACACATTTTGTGTCTTTTTGTGACAGTTGGTTTTACTGCTTTTATATTGATTCAGTTTAACAGATTGTCTTATATGTTAGAATGATTTAGGATGTTATATATTTTTTTTTTCTTTTCCTCTTTAGATTTCTCTCGTAAGTGAAAATACACTGTGTAGTTTGTAGAAGAGTTAACTACACAAAGCTGTATTTTAAAGATTAAGCATAATGTTTTAGTATAACATAGTTACATGTTTATACCATAATGTGAGATGAAACTATATTTCCTGAATATACTTGAGGTATTCTGGCATTCTCAGGACAGATTATTTTATTGCCTTCTGGCCGTTGACCATACTCTAAATACTCTAATATTCATCGGTTCATGGGAAGAAATTCAAATAAATCTAGAGAATTAGCTAAATTAGTGAAACTATCCAGAATGAGAGATCTGGCTTCAGTCTCTTGCAAAGGAGACAAAAATCTACAAGAAATTGAAAGTTTCTTTTGCAATAGAGAACATCCAGGACTTGGCACATTCACCTGAAATATAGCAGGATGAGGGATGAGAACTTGGATAAGACTTTTTCTTGGGAATTTCCAGTTGCTCTGTGTGATTCTGTACTGTGAGGCATAAAATCCACCATGGTATCAGTTAGCCAACAGTACTGCAGTGAGTTTTGACAGTTTATATGAGGTCCCATAGTCTCTGTGATGGAATTTCAAAAATTTTAGTGAAAAAAATCATACTTTATCAGATCAACCAGGTTTCTTCATGCCCATTGTTTAATGCTCATTCTTTTTGGAACCTGTAACAACATAGAGACACGTCAGAGTCTGATGTAATCAAAATGGAAGCCTACATACTACAAGCAAAAAGGAAAATTTACTTTTTGTTCTTTCTTTTCTTTATATTTACACTTTTAACAGTCGACCCATGTTATCTAGTAGCAGATAATTTGTTGCAAACTAGTTTGCAGTTTTGGGGCCAGAGAACTATCAGTTGTTAGCTCAAAGTACATCCATTGATGGTTTTCTAGCAGTGTTTTGGGGGTTTTAAAAATCTTTTTATTATTACTATTTTTATTCCTTTGTGTTGCTATGCACAAAAAATAACATATATAAGAAAAAAATTGTGGCTTTCTATCTTGAGATGTCCACAACTTGAATGAATAATGGTGGTATACATACTCCTGAAAACATCCATGGGGTCAGAATACTGGATGAAACTGTATCAGACAACATTGACTTACCATTAACTTTCTATTCCAACTGTATTATGTTTAAATCTTCAGAGATAAGCTGTGGGCATAATTCCTTTTATTGTTTTGGTCAAAGGAGAGGATTTTTGTCTGTAGACATTCCAAAAACTTGTGTGTGTCTGCCAAGGCAAATATTCTGTCTGGCATTTGTGAGTTAATGAAAGAGCTGCTTTAGCTTTATAGCTAGATTTCAAAATACAGAAACTGGAGAAGTATATTGCAAATGTAATGTTACCCAAGCCACTCTTAATGAGAATTTACATAAAGAATGACCCAGTGGAATTGCAGCAGTGTGTAGTGCTGCCGTTTAAAAGAATGGAATCATGTCTCAAGCCTAGAGCAACTGAAAAGTAGGGATTTGAAGCTTTTGGTCTCAGGGGACAAAGAAAGTGCTTTTCAGTTTCTTAAGCCATTCACTCTTGACTCAAAATAGCCTTCTATATATAGCTGCTAATCGAGAGAAAGACTAAGATTATTAGAATATGCCTAATATACTGAAAAAAAAATTACAGGCTTGTTTTTCATTGTGCTTTTCTGTGAGTGAAAAATAATCATAAGACAAAGGTATTTTTAGAGGACAGTGGTACATGTATATAAAACAAACAAACAACAGCTTATGCCTGAAACATTCAGAATTGCTAAGTGATGCCTGATTCAAGTACTAGATAGGTCTGTTAACATCTTCTGGGAGCTTCCTGCTACTGATATTGGCCATATTTCTCCTCCCCCTCTACTCTGCCATTGTGAGACCATGTCTAGAATATTTTGTCCAGTTCTAGGCCCCTCAGATCAAGAAGGACAGGGAGCTGCTGGAGAGAGTTCAGCAGAGGGGCACAGAGATGATGGAGTGGAACATCTGCGTTATGATGAAAACCTGAGGGAACTGGGGCTCTTTAGCTTGGAGGAGACTGAGGGGTGACCTCATTAATGTTTACAAATATGTAAAGGGTGGATGTCAGGAGGATGGAGCCAAGCTCTTCTCAGTGATGGCTGATTATAGGACAACAGGGTATAAAAGGAAACACAAGAGGTTCCAAAGAAACACAAGGAAGAATTTTTTCACTGTGAGAGCGATGGAGCACTGGAACAGGCTTGTTGAGTCTCAACAGGGTTGTTGAGTCTCCTTCTCTGGATAGATTAAAAGACATTAAAAACCCACCTGGACAGGTTCCTGTGTAACCTACTCTAGGTGGTCTTGCTCTGGCAGGGAAATTGGACTAGATGATCTTTCAAGGTCCCTTCCAACCTTTAAAATCTTGTGATTCTGTGATTTAACCTGCCTTACCTGTAGTCACACGTGTTAACAGACTAGAAGACACTAGAGTGATAGGACAAGGACCTAGCATTCTCTCAGATATCCAGGATTCTCAGATGAAGGACTATATTACGATAGAATCTCTCTATACTAATGTAGTGGTTTTGCCTGGACCAGGTTTTTGGTAGTAGGAGGTGTGGGCTACAGGGCTTCTTTAAACTGATCTGCCAGAAGTTTCTCCTGTAGCTGACAGGGCTAAGGCCAGTCAATTCTAAAAAGGACCCTGTAGCTGACCCAGGCCTGACCAATTAGTGATTGAGGTAATGCCTCTGTGAATAACGTATTTGAGAAGGGGAAGAAGTTGGGGAGCAGTTGTGAAACTGCAGCAGTGACAGGGAGTGAGAATGTGCAAACATCTCCACAGACACCAAGGTGAGTGGAGAAGGAGGGAGAGTGCTTAGGCCCTGTGACAGCTGTGCCCTTGCAGTCCATGGAGGCCACCAGGAAGCAGAGATTCACTTGCAGCCTGTGGAGGACCCCACGCTGGAGTGGGTGGATGCCTGTAGGAAGCTGTGACTCCATGGGAAGCCCACCCTGGAGCAAGTTCCCTACAGGACCTGGGAGTCTGAGGGAAGAGAGCAGCCCACGCCAGAGCAGGTTTGCTGTCAGGACTTATGATCCTTTTAAGGGACTCATGCTGCAGCAGTCAGTACCTGTTCTCCCAGTGGAGCACCCATGGACAGGAAGTTCTCCTGGACTATAAGGTAAAACTTCTTTGGTGGTCAGGTAAGGGAGCCATGGCACAGATTGCTCAGGTGGAATGTTTCTCTGGAGGATTCCAAGCCCACTTGGATGTGTTCCTGTGCCTCTTGATTGAGGGGAACCTGCTTTAGTAGTGAGTTGGACTGGATGATCTCTAGAGGTCACTTCCAACCCCTATCATTCTGGTATTCTGTAATCTGAGAGGTATTCTACAGGTCCTGCATCTTATTGTTGGCTATATGCAGAACCTGTAGTTCCTTTTAACTCCACAATGAAATGCTTGAAATTTGATGGATAACACTAGGTTTATATAGTATTTCAATACTATTCCTACTTACTGTCATATGACAAAATTGTTAATTGCTTTTGGAGAAAAGATAAAATGAAGGTTAGTGTAAAATGTAAAACAGTATCTCAGATATGGTGGCTAGAATGTCTTCCAATATGTTTATGTTTACGTCTATATGTAGTGTAAAGAAAGGAAATAGAATCTTTGTATCCAAAATAAGCCAAAAAATGTTGACATACTCATCTCAGAGACAGATACATGAGACTTCCCGGTGTGGGAATACTTAGTAGGTTAGGAGATTTCTGTGGTGCTAATTGCAGCATGTCACCATCATTGTTACTGAGAAAACTCTCCTCAGGCACAGTGAGGGTCAATGTTTGATATAGATACACTTAATTTGTGCTTTCATAGTTCACTTTTATTTCAGTTTGTAGGTATAATCAGAACTTTGTTTAGTTCTTCTACTACCGTGAACTGTTTAGAGGTAGATTTATGAAAATTGCAGGCTTTTTAAAATACAAGACTTGAGCAAAGAGAGATTTGTTACCTCAGAAAGCTTTGCAAGTCAGAAATAATTGCCCACTAGCCCTCTGAAATAGCTTTATGGGAAAATGTACATCCTTCTCCATATATAAATGAAAAAAACTGAGATAGAAATGATTTCCTCAGGGCCATAATCTGCAATTGGAATCAAAATTATTACTGAGTAGTTTGTGATCCCAGCCCAATACCTGGGATGTAACAATACTTACAGGGTCTCCCATGTCTATCTGTCACTCCTAGAATTACTGGCCCTGGGAGCTATTTCTCCGTGAATGACGATCATAGTTTACAGCGTCAACTTATTCAGGAACAAGTTTGGTGGATGAATTCCCTTTTTTTAATCTATCCACTGTTTCACTTCTAGGTATAAACTATGATTGAATGATTTACTTCAAATTGTTTCTAGTGAAAATGCTGCTTCTATAACTTCTTCCATGAAATATTCCCATTTCTGTTAGCAAATATCAAGTGTTTTCTAGTACTTGGGGAAAAAAATCTTCATTTCAATGAATATTACTGTTTCATGCAATTGCATGCTGTAATACCTTTTATTTAGCTGACTTGTAAAGGTTGAAGAGAAGATCAGACTTTCATTTATTTCTGCTTCTGGTGAAGTTAAAAGTGATACTTTCACCAAGGTTAAGGGAAAAAAAGATTTTGATCCATTGAAATTGGGAGTCTACACCTGACACCTTTCAATTTGCAAGAGTTCTGCTATCAGCTGGCATGTTAAAAGGTTTTCCTGGGGTTCGTTGATTCATGTGACCTGTCTAATCATCCCTTTCCTGAGATAATTAAGACATGCAAATAGTATCTGGGCCTCATGTGTTCTTCAAGGTTTTTCAAAAAGAGCCATTAAAGAGATCAAATAAACTGTTTTGAAAACTCGAGAGATAATTCAGTGGCTATTTTCTTTGGACAATGAAAAGCCTGAACTGCTTGTGTGCCTTAATTATTGCTATATTTGATGAATGTAGACCCTAAAAAAGAGTCTATGAAGATCTCAGCACAGCAGAGTTTGAATCACTAGAGCTTACCTCTGGCAGGAGAAGGTTTATAGCTGCTTCTCAGCATATTTGAAAGATTATTGCTGCTGACGCATTGCAAAAAGGTAACATTTGTGTGCATCAGTGACTAAATTGCCCCCTATTATACTGCATCCCATAAAATGACAAACCTCATCAATAAAAAAACGCAATAAAGAAGGTGCTTTGGGATTTGTCTAGCTGACGGGAACTAGAAGTACTTAATAATATTGAATAGCTATATCCAGTGGCAGGTAGGAGGAGTTATTTGAAAATTACCAACTGTGGATAACATTTTAAAGAGAATTTCTTGTTTTCTAGTTTACCATGTAAAGTAAAAAATCAGTCATTACACCAAACATTAAAAAAGTGAAAAGAAAAATCTATTCAAAAGTGAAAAAATAATTTAAAAATGCCAAGGGGAACAGATTATTTTATTTTTTTTTAAAGATAACATTTGAAGAATAAATTTTGTCCAGTCTTTGATATTGGGAGGGCTGGGGAAACTATTATAAGTGGATAGTGTCTAAAAAAGGTGGAAAGAAGAAATGATCACGACTGAAGGATAAATGTTGTGAGATGACCCTGCAGATTAAAACAGTTGGAAGAGCAATATATAGCATATCTCTGAAGTAGCACCTCTAGTTCACTGGTAGTTAAATTCCTTCTTGATCTTATGAGAAGATAAGAGTTTTATTTTATTTTATTTTAAAACTTTCTTTTAAAATAATGGTTTTTTTTCTAGATTCAACTGTGGCAAAATGGTCCATGTATTCAGCCTAAGGTAAGTTTCAAGAAGGATATATAGCAATGTGTGTCTATGACCTGTAACTTCCCCGTTGTCTTCCTTCTAGCAAATAAATGAGGACAGTTAGTCTGTTAAGTGCACCTCCTAATACTGTGCACAAATACTTCTTTTTAAAAGTGTAAATTGTATTGCACCATGCAGAAAATGAAGAATACTAATAAACATTAAATCCTGGTCCTGAATTTACTTCATGCATCTTGTACATCTCTTAAGTCTTAATCTTACAAATGATTAGACACACTTTTGTTACAATTGATAAAAGTAATCCTGTTTAATAAGACTTTTATGCCTGTAGAGATGGTACCATATGTGTAGTATCATCAGAAATTAAGCTTTCTTAATGCTATATGTTTTCCCTCATACAATGAAATAATTTCTTAACTGGAATCTCTTTGTCTGAACAAACCATGTACTACAGAAATTTGCTTTCATAGTGTAGTATCAACCTATGAAAAATTACAGGTGTTCAGGAGTGTGTTCTTTCTCTAGCCTTAACATAAGATGATATAAGGAGTCATAGAATTAAGGACAAAACAGAGCATTTAAATTGTTTAGCAGTCATCTTTACATTTTTTTGAAGTTTACATTTTAAAACTGAGTTACAAATCAAACTACACTTTCACTGAACTGCAGAAAACTATTAATATTACATTGTTATGGGCCAGGTATGAAAGATGCCATTGAAATGAAAATCTACAGGATTCAATGCTTTTGAGTGTTGAGAATTTTTTAGATTAATTTTATCTGAAAATAATGTCTCTGAAGTTTGGAGGGAATTATATCTTCATCTAAGTTTGCTGAAATACATGAATATTACAATATATAATGGGAAGAGTCAGCAAGCCATTGATTGGTTTTTACTAGTTGAAAGTTTAGCTTAAGCAGTTGCTATTTTACCAGACTTCTACAAATATTAAAAGGTTGTTGTGGAGTCTTATTTTTTTTTTTCTGAAAAACATGGAGTATTTTTGATTACACTACTCGTTTGTTATACTATCAAATCCTTTGCTACTTTTGCAATTATTATTAGCAGTAGGCTTTCTTTTGTATATCACATAACTTTCAGATGTGTGACTTTTTAGGTAGCAGACAGTTCTTTTCTGGCTGCCTCATGTTGCTTTGAATTAACTTCAGGATTTTCAATCAAGGACCTGAGAAAGTCTGCTCTTGCATAAACTAATCACTGATGAAGCTACCATTGATTAACTGTTGGGTTTTCATTGATTGCATGGTTACAGTTCCATGGGAAGATTTCAAACTTTATTTGTGTAGTATTTCTAAATCATAGAAGAGCATTTTGTGTATTGTATGCATTATAGCATGACTGTCAGAAATCAGAAAGAGGGGACAGGATTTTTCCCTTGAAGTGCCAGGAAACTTATATACTTTAATCTTGATTTGCTAAAATAAAGGTTCCTTATGCTATTCTTTTTTTTTTTTTTCTAAAAAAAAAAGTAGGTTTTTCAGCATTATAAATTAGTTGGTGATCCTATGATTCTCATCTACAAGTAACTGTCAATTCCATTGTAAATAACAGTGAATTAATAACACTTTCTACCTGAGGTTCTTAAAATGGGTCATCAAATACTTATTTAAAACTTACAAAGAGAATGAACCACACTGAGGTTTGACCACAGGAGGAAATATTTTGCTCTGGAAATGGAAGAGCAGCCCACTTCCTGAATTTGCTGTAGGCTGCCTCTGACGCATTTAGTACAGCTCCTGGTTGGTTCATGCTCTCCTCTGCCATCTGGAAGACAGCTAGGAAAGGCTGCAAATATGTGCAAAGTTGTATCTGAATACAGACGCTTTTTAGGTGAAGTTCTCCTATACAGGCCCTTTTATGATAAATGATCTTTCTCAATCTTTTGCTGTTGTGATGTCTTTCATAAATTCCAGTTTACCTTTTTGAATATCTTAGCATTGCAAAACTGCAGTTCTGCTGTGTTCAGAAGAGCAAGCAGGTAACCTTTCATGGCATTATTTTTGCAAATTATCCAATCAAGTTTAAGCTAAGAAGTTCCCTTTTGTTCATACATTCCACAACTGGGGTAAAGGTGGCTTTATCTGCACTTTTGAGTCCTGGACGTCATGTTTCTTGGCTATTTGATCCATCTAATTCTTTCGCAGCATCCCAGCCATATCCTTGGCTCTTTGTGAACTCATAATCCTACAAAGTGCCAAGGTTTTTGTTTCCAAAGAACCAAAAATATTGTATGTAGATTACATATTATCTGTAGGTTACATATTAACATATGCCTGTAGGGAATGAGATCTAGTATCCTGTCTTGGACTTGCAAAACTCAGCCTACTTTCTGCCACTTCCTTTCATATTCTTCTTTGCCTTCATTGCAAAAAATCTACTGGCTTTTTGAGATTATTTCCATCCTTTGACTCATGGGAGTAAACAACTCTCCAGCATGCCTATTGCTAGACTGCCTCATTATTCTGCTTTCCTAAGGGGACTCAAATATTTCAAGCTCTGTTCTGTTTTAAACAGTATTCTGTTCCGATCCTGTTCTGCTCTGAAAAGTGAGCCTTAACATTAGCATAGCTGTCCTGAGTGTTTGAACACCATCCCTTCACTTCTGCTAGGTTCAACACCTTCTTCTTCAGTGTTAGTTGTGTCAGACCTTTCATAGCTTAGAATGAACTATGCAATTTGGAGATGGCCTGCCCTCAGAGAGGGCAGTAACAGAGAGCCCTCATCTGAACCCATATATGTTCCTGAATATAATGGATAGAATTGCTTAGCAATTTGGATGTGGGGGATATCCTGTGGGTATATTCCAGTAGTAATTTCAGAAGAGTAGCTTTGACCAGTATCTGATCATGTTTCTACTATTTCTGGGGATTATATTCCACTATGGCTTGCTTTGGAATGTGGTTTTTGGTTTTTCCTATCAGGCAGGGTCATATAACTGGTTATCAAGAGCAGTCAAGCTATTTAACAAATAAAAAATATATGTCATTAACAGGATTGTGGTATGAATGTCTAAGACCACATTTAGGTTATTTGGGGATTTGAGAGAGAATATTTTCACTGGTGGTATGGATAGATATATTCTTTGAGTTAGACCATTATGTGATGATTACCCAGATTCATAATGGATAATAAAATAAAATGATACAGGTAGACTCATACCAGTGAACAGTGCAACATACAGGAGTCAGAGATACAGCTACAATTTTTCGTCTAGGAAAATAAAGATAAACAATAAAGTAACAAGGAAACAAATGCAGGTGTTGGTTTGTGGAAGCTAAATAAATAATGAGCAGCTCTCAGCTGCATGGATTTTTATTACTGAAAAAAAATAGATTTAATATTATTGGGGTGACTTAAATACTTTTATCTCAAAATTTATGACAGAACTTTATAGTTAACACTTGCATGAAGAAGAGTGGCAAAAGTTTATGACTTTTAAAACACAACCTCTTTTGACAAATAATGTGGAGTAACTATCATTTCAAATAATAAAGCTACCTAAATAACATAATAGATTATTCCTGTTATCATTTTAATGCCTGTATTTTTCCCAGTAAAGTTGATATGAAATGAGAATTTTATCATAATTATGTTCAGTGCAATTTGTAGCATGGTTATAAACTTGTGACCGAGATAGAAAATAGATGACAGTATTTTTTTGCCTGGAAAAAACTTTTAAAATAAAATAGAAGTGAGTCTGTTTATATGAATATAATTATGATCATATTTTTCAATCTTTTCTTTATATGAACATATTGGCTTTGGCAGATTGTTGCTTATAGGGTTGCAATCAAATGTAAAGAAAATGTTTTTATTGAAGCTATTATAATCTAAATCTGTTACACAGGGCCAGTGGCTCACTTCTTCTCAAACTAGTTAACACTCCAGAGATGAATTGTTAACTAGTATAAGAGGTTTCTAAATAGATAAATAGTTTCATTATTAATATATATATGAGACAAAGCTTAAAATGAGGAGATTATATCTTGCCATATGAACTGAACAGAAACATTATCTTTGATTTCTTGGCTCTAGCAGCTTTAAAACCAGAGTTTGACATAAGCTGTGAATGCTATGGTATGTGATTGTTAGATTCAGAAAATATGTGGGTGGGTAAAGGGAAAATTGTGAAAAAATATACAGAGAGGCCATTGTCTTGAATAACTGAATCCTTTGTTTCCCTCCAACTATATTTATATTATAGACTGCAGTCTGTAAGAACAAATGTACTGTATGAGACAGTATATGGAATTAAGGAGTATTGTATTTCTTCATATCCATGAAGGAAAAGATTTATTCTTAAAAAACATTAGTTACATTCTGTATCATGAATGCTTAACCTGCTTAAGCATACCAGTAACCTTCTTGTATATAACACTGAAGTACTTAATATATGTATTTTTAGAGCTCTTTCAATCTACACAGAGTTCTTAAGCATTCTACAGTACTTAGTGAAGGCAGTTTAAGAGTGATATCTATTAAAAATAAATAATGCTTGAGAAAAGTCAAGATGTTTAAAGGTGATTGATATGTTTTTTTTCTTTTAAATAGTGAGAATTGTGTACTGCAGGACAAGTTCAGGAAGTATAAAAGCACTTTACAAAGGAAAGAGATTGAGTATGGTGTAAAATATTAAAGCTTTATACTGACAGATCTGTTTTTATTTAAATTTTTATTGAATTTTTTCTTTGAAGTAACAACAAGAGACACATACTGTTGGCAGATAAATGATGCTGTGCTGAATGAGTGGCTACTTAACCCTAAAACTGTCAGACACCATTATTTTCAGTGTCAAGGATCTGGAAAGCTGTATGCAATATATTCTGTTCCTCAAATTAAAATGGTCAAATTTCTGTTCTTTTATACTTTCATATGCCACAGCTACATGTGATATCTAGACTAGCTCAGCAGGGAATGCTGAATTTGGCTCTAGACCTGCGTACAACATGAAGCCAAATTATGCTTCAGGTTATCTTGAAAGCTCAAGCAGCAGTGCCTAAAGCACTGATGTTGTTCTTTTGCTCCAAGTTTTAGAACACACTAATGTCTGAAGCAGACACACTGTTGTCCTAATTAATTAAATATAACAATGTAAGAATCTCTCAAGAGCACAATGTGTTGTTCTGTGATGGCAAGAATTTGCAGTGTGTTAAATTCTACTTCCATAGTTGGTATTTACCTTTTAAAATTATTTTGAAGACATATTAATATTTTAAATTGGGAACGGTCATTATGTACATCTCTGATGAACTTGCTGTCACAAAAGGGTTGTGCATTGCTATTGCTAGTAATTTCATGTTTGACTGGATATCTGGCAGCTAACCTGCAGAAAGACTGGATAGGTCTGTACTTTTGAGTGATGACAGTGCATACTGTCCTTATTCCAATAAAACGTCCATTTAAATTTATTTGACCAAAGTGTGAATCAACACTATCCTAATAGAATGGTTTGGCCTAAATAAAAAATATACTAAATAAACACTACTCTAGAATGAATGGTTTGGATTGGAAGGACCCTTAAACGTCATCTCATTCCAACTCCCCTGCACCAGATCACATTGCTCAAAGCCCCATCCTTGGACACTTTCAGGAATGGAGCATCCATAAACTATCTGGGCAATCTGTGCCAGAGCCTCACCACCTTCAGAGCCAAGAATTTCTTCCTTATTTCTGTTCTTAACTTTTGAAGCCATTACCTCTTGTCCTATCACTGTGAAACCTCCAACTTTTTCTAGATCACATTTGGTCACCTAATCCAACCTCCTGCTCTAAAAAGGGTTACCTATGAGCTCACCCTCAGGTGAGGAAAAGCTACAGAACCAAGTCAATCCCTTAAGATTCTCTATAGCTGACTTAGTCTTTTTCAAAATATTAATAAAAACCGTGGAACAAATGGTAATGAGAAGTAATTACTTCAGACTATTTACTACTTCACTTGAGGTGAGGACAGAATTTTCTTTGCTGTTTTCAGAAGATGCGTGATTTATTCTGTAAAGTGGTGAAATGCTCTTCAAATACTGTAAAGGCAGAGTCTTGTTAGTTGTGTGTTGTGCCTGAACAGCAGGAAATAAGAAAACAGGTGCTAAACAGCAACGATTAGCATATGTATACCAACTGATGAGGTGTTAAACATAATCTCATGCAGAGGTGTCAAAACCCTGGCCAAAGGATCTGTTATAACCTGTTATGTGAAATAATACAGATGATATAAACCACAATGCCATGTAAAGGGCTTCAAATATCAAATGAACTGATAAAAATCACTACATGCCGTTTCCCAGGATATGTATTTTCAGGAGATTTGCAGTGTGTGCGTTCAGAACCAGGGCATTTCTCAACGTGGTTAATGATTGGATAATTTCATGATGATTTCAAAACGAATGCTTTGTTGTGTGCTACTGCAGTGTAACATTAACATTTGATCTCATATTTTGTTTTGTCACTTGTATCATTTACTGTGTGATTATTTTTCTTCTATACGTATTGTTTGCAGTGGAAGCCAGAATGCAAGATTTAGTGCTCTTAGTTGAAATTGTTGACATGGTCTGCTGCTTTTCAGGCACTGAAATTATCAGGTTCTCTTAGAGACTGTGCTCTTGTTCATTTTTATACCATATATTCTTTATGTTCACTTAATGCATGCACTTAAGGGTAATACATGTGAATCTGATAGCCATGCATCTTTCATTATTTTTTTCCTTTAACTTTTGCTCTCTATTTTGTGCCTCAGGCATGATTTGAACTTTTTTTCCTTTCTATTAGCAATATAACATTCATTGTCTCAATTTTCATTTTGTTGTCTTCATGATAAGTGAAGGGTTCAGTCTCCAGTGGAAGAGCTTGCTACTTTCAGCCATTAATACTTACTCGTATGCAATAACCAAGCTTTTTTTTTTCAATTACAGTGGAGTAAAACAGTCTATTCTCAAAATAGATACTGCTTTCATTTTCTGCATCTCTTTCTTTCCTGTGTTCATTTGGTAATTCCATGAAAAGTGGTACTGTTAGAAACTGCCAGTGCCCTGGAAGATGACATGGGGCCTTATTATGAAAGCTGTTCTCTCAGTCACTATCCTGTGATGCATTAAACTCTTCCTCTTTATAGCCCTCATTTGACAGTATTCACCCGGACAAAAGCCATTCACCCTTAATCATCTATTTTTTACTATTGTTATATAAATAATTTTTTGTAGAAAGTATACTTCTGCAATCAAGTTGTAACTGTCTTTTGAAAAATAGTAAGATGTCTACAGCTGAGGATCAATCTCTAGAATGGTTTTACACCATTTGATCTTGTCTGACCTTGCTTGTATCCAAGTAAACCCTCCAGGTAGTTTCTGGTGCATTTAATAATCTCTATGTCTTCTTTTACCATGATGGCTTTATTAGCAATGTGACTTCAAAGCATATTGAATATGTGACTGAAGTATAAACATGAGGCGGGCTGAAAAATGGAAGAATCTATGTGAACACTGTGGATACTGGTCAGCATAAACTCCTTTAGTTTGACTATTAATCAAATGCATTATCAAACATATTGCAAATTACAGTCTAATCTTACAATAAAATATTACAGATTTGCCTGTAGTTAATGACAGTATGATAAAGCTTAGAAGTAGGAATGGTGCACTAGTTAACATAGTTCTTTTTAACTATTAATGGACAGCGGATACTCTTTACTGTATTTTGTAATCAACATATTGTAAAGAGACCAAGTCTGATGAGCGCTGAGCATGTTCATATCTCAGATTTTTAGCACTGTATTGCAATTATTTAGGCAATAGGACTTCCATTATTTCTCAGGGAGTGATTATTCCTAGTTGGCAACATTTCCAGAATCTTTGAAGCATACACTTAACTTTTTCCATCTAGCTTTTCTCAGCCATCACAAGAAAGCATTTAAGGACATAGTCAGATGAAGTTCTTCAGATCTTGCCAGTCAGTCTTGAGAATTTCAGAACTGAAAGCATGTTAGGTTACAGAACCTCTATATAAATCAATGTTTATAAAATTGAGAAAAATACCTTCCTGCAGATTCAAAATTAATTGCCAGCATCCAATCAATTAGATTCCTGAAAATATGGTGATGTAGGCAAATTGTATTGTATTGTGTGAGGCTGTGTGATTTAACTGTCATGTGAAAAAGAAAACTTAAAGCAGAAAACTCACACATCACTTATTTACAATTATTTATTTCCTTTATTTTAAAGCAAATTAGTTTCTTGTTGATTCTTGCTGTCCCTGCAGCTCTGTAAGGGTTAAGATTTTTAAAAACTAGACAATATTTTTCTTTTGCATTATGTTTCTCTTTGTGTCTATATTGTTAATAAATAATGTGGAAACAGATAAGAATCAGCACATTTTCAATTTAGTGTTGAAATCATACCCAAGGTATGAGATGGGGATGAATTTTTTGGAAAGGGAAGGGGCACATAGCAGATGTCATTCATTAATATCCACTCAGAAGTACTTATTGCCATTAGGCCTTGAGACATGAAATAATAAATCTTCCTTATTACAGAGTAATTAACTGTTAAAATGTTGCGAGGCCTCATTGGATGTTTTGGATGAGATTTAGAGTATGAGTGAAAGACCTGGTATGTTTTCTGTTAGTTACTGCATGACTGGTAGATGGCCACACAAACAGCAGTGAAGTGAAGCTTTGTGGCACCTTACACAGGATGGTGCAGACAATTAAATGAAGGTAATTACCTTCCACTGTGCTATTACTGTTTTGGGATTCTTTTCTATATAGTGAGAGGGAAGCTGCAGTTGTGAAGCCTTTAATCCTACTAATAGAGCTTCTGTAGCAGTACTTCCTTTCTGCCTTTTTGCAAGGTTTACTATCTAATTTTTCCAATAATAGGTCATTTTCTTCCCACACGTTAACCACACAGTTAATTTTCTCTTCTTTGACTGTGTTACAGACGCAAGGCAAACTTCCCAACAAATGTAACTGACTAATGTTTGGAATCTGGTGTGAGGGAGTTGAATTTTCATAGCTTAATTAGTGTCAGCAGGTTGCCAATTAATTAATGAAATTCTTTTGTACTATCTCCAGCTGTATTTAATTAGACTGGTTTTAGAGGAAAGAAGTCTATTGTCTAAATGTAGCTAGGTGGTGATGATTTTTCAAAAAATGTGCTTTGTACCTCGTTAAAGGCTTTTTCCCTTTCAAATTCAGAATTCTTCACATTCTGCAAATGAGTACAGTGTGTTCTGTCAGCATATAAGTGGTTAGCAAGGTTACTAGCTTTATGATATGACATGGAAGCATTTCTGGTTCATTTTCTGATTTCTTGTGTTTTAGATAAACCAGTGAAGTTTCATTGAAGTTTTAGATAAACCATTGAAGTTCATCAGGCAAAAGACCTGTGACTAATTAAAAATGTATTTGTTAAAATCCAAGTTCAATGCTAGTATAATCCAACCTCAGATATGGCGTTGTAGAAGAGGCCTATATTAAATTGCATCAGGGAAGACCAGATCTTTATGTATTTTGTTGTTTTAGAAGGCTTTAAAATGTATAATCTAAAAGTAATGACCTATGAGTTAAAATTTTGCTCAAGACAAGTCTTCTGAGAAACACCTGGGTATTAATGTTGCTGGATTTTCAGTTACAGGACTTATTTTACTATGAAGTCAACTTTTAACATCTCTTCATAGTTCAAAGTTGGCTGTTCATTTACTCCTGTGTAATAGTGATTTCTCTCAACTTCGTTTAAAACAGAAAATGTATTTTAAAATAACCAAGTAGATAAAATGAAGAAACTTTTAGATCTTGATAATAAAAGCAGCAGTCATAGAGGACGATGATTATGTTTCTTTTCCTAACTAACTCATTGACAAATACAAACATTGATTACTTGCATTTTACTCTTTCTTTCATACTTCTGTATCCTTTATGGTTATGATGAATTGCCATAAATGGAAGACCTCCTTCTTGGATATTGGTTGCAAATGTGGAAGATTTCAGCACATCAATGCAGAACAGATTTCAAACATTAACAAATGGCAATGAATCATTGTGTCAAAATTTAGTACTTGAGGGCCATTTTCAAGCATAAGAGTATTTAACTCCTTTTTTATTGAAGTGATAAAGAAAAAAAGCTGAGTAAAAATACAGCTCTTTATTTACAGGAAGTTAAATTTAAGGTGCAGCTTAATAATTTCCTTTCCCAGACTTAACTGTGCATCACCACCCTCTAAACTGTGAACTGGGAATGGAGTATTTATCCAGCTGACTGCGTCCAGAAGCAAAACTAAGCTTTTAATGTGACAATCATGACATGAATAGCTTCAGTCCAAGATTCAGAAATAACACATAGATAGTCTAGACACAAGTCTGTCTGTGCTTCATTATACGTGGATGGAGAGGTGTCAAAATTCTGTTTTCATGAAAATAGACTGTGTCTAAATGGTTTTGCTGAATTTTTTAGTTTGTATTTAGGAAAAAAAAAAAAGCCAGTCCATTGTTGAATGTGTGTCATGGTTTAGTAAGGAGTTGCTTTTGCTTGGTAACAGGGGGAGCGGGTTGCAGTGAAGACCCGGTAAAAGTTTTTTAGACTCTCCCCCGACTCCTGGGTTCAGACCCACCCCCGGCCCGGCTGGGCCAATCTGGCGCCTCTGCCATCACTATTTAGGGACAGGAATTTGAGGTGCCAGGCAGGAGGTGTAAGAGTGG
>WBNH01002447.1:0-53691 GCA_013401255.1 Urocolius indicus | reverse complement strand
ATTTTATGTTTTAGTTGGTATTAAATTATTTTCTGTTTTCTTCCCCAAGCCGAGTAGCCTGGTCTGTTTTGTCCTGCACCTTAAGCGGCAATTAAGCCCTTCCTGCCCTTTAGCAATCCTTAAGTCTTCGGTACTTGAGGCTAATCGTGGTCTTTTGTTCCCTGATGGGCCTAAACCACGACAATGTGCCTTTATGTATTTATGTATTGGTGTTAATTTCCTCAGGATGATGGTTCAAAAAGAGCAGCTAATTACTTTCTGTGCATTTTGTGATAATCCTTTCAGTTGATCATAGAGTTTCTTGGGCATCTCCATCCAGGTGCACTCAAATTGCAGCCATTGCAAATTATATAGTTACTTTGGCAAAGCTTCTTTCCCTCTATACCAACATAATAGCTCCAGCTAACTAGAAAATTCCCTCCACTGATTTTTTAAATTAAACAATACAAGCATTTAGGTTATTGTATATATCTCATAGCAAGAAAGAGTACTGAAAGGAACACCATGCATGACTGAATCCAGTTTCCTGCTAGTGGATTCAAGCATAGGAAAAGGATGGTAAAATAAATTGATCAAACTCATAATGTCAGAACCAGTTAGGATATTTATGTGAATTCTGCTGTTCCTAACTCTGCACTATACCTATTGCACACTGAAAAAACTTCACTTTTATGTTTCTTTATTATTTCTGTCAAGGTATTTCCTTCACTTTGAAAAGTGTGAAGCAACAGTGTACCTAATGGCTGAAACTGACAGGTATGTTTTAATTCTTGCTATTGTAAACTCACACAATTGCTGTCAGAGTTACCTTCTAAGGATGTTAATATATGTAGCCCTGAAAGCCATTACTTACAGTTAGATAATAAAATCATTATTTTTGTGCATAATTCCAGAGCCATGTGTATGGAAAGGGAAAAAAACTCTCAGGTAATGTTCAGCATGATTTGTAAAGCATTAGCAGTTCTTCATTTGCAAATTGTGTTGTGATCACAGGTAAACTGATGTATCTCTGCTGACTACAACTGAATTGATCTTGCTTAGTCCAGCATTTAATTTGGCTTTCTGCTGCAAAGGTACACGAAAAGAGTAGTGTGCTAATAATGTATCCACTAAATCTATTCTTTATAGTTCAGTGGGGAGGTGGTTGACTATTTTATTGTGGGAAAGACTTATATGTAAAAGTTAAAGGGGCAGTGGTAGCTTTTAGGCCTAACATTTAACTTGGCTTAGTAAAAAACACATCTTGATATTTATTTGTTTTGAACTGGAGATAAATAATTTTTAATATATATCTAGATACATAAATATATCTAGAAAGAGAGAATGATGACTAAAGTAGGTACACATTTTGTTGTTAAGATAGAGTTGAATCTCAAAAGCTGTATAGCTTTTTAGAAATCTTGTTCTTTCTCTTTTTTTTTTTTTGGTCAGAAGTTTTAGAGCAGAATTACTCAATGTTTTCTGTGCCTGACTGCCTTCATTATAGTGACTATGAGGTTATGGGTTTAGATCTCAGTTAAGATTATGGTCATTGTTTTATCTTTATTACTATAACATGGAGTGCTATTTAGGTTCCTGTATCTGAGAATTATTCAAAAAAAAAAACCCAAAAAACAAAAACCCTTTTTGGATTGCAGGGAACCAAACTGGAGTTTTCTGGTTAAACCAAAAAAATTTTCAGAATTGAGGGAGGAGCAAAAATCTGTAAAGGTAAAAATCTGTTCATGTTACTATTGTGAAGGGCAGTTTGGCTTTACAAACAGATTGAATGACTTTCCAGATGGTCAGTGCTTTCCTCAGCTATTTGCATGTTTTACTTTAATTGTCCTACCTAGAGTAGTGAAATAAGAGTGCATAAATTTCAAAAATGGAACATTGTCTCATAATAATCAACTAGCTGAAATAATACAACTCGCTAGATTTCATTTGCATGGCAAGGTTTTGGTAATGTGGGGGTGGGGGGGGAGAGTAAAGATGCAGCTTCTGTGAGAAAATGCTGGAAGCTTTCCCTGTATCTGATACAGGCAATGACTGTCCACTCCAAGGACACACTGCTCACCAAGGTAAGGCCCAACAGTGATGGTGGTAGTGCCTCTGGGATAACATACTTAATTCTGCAGACACTAAGGTCAGGGAAGAAGGAGGGAGAGGAGGAGCCCTAGATGCCAAAGCAGGGATTCCCCTGCAGCTGTGGTGAAGACCATGCTGAGACAAGCGCTGCCCCTGCAGCTCATGGAGGTCCTCAGTAGATCAGACCTGTCACATTCTTATTTTCCTCTTCCTAAGGAGATTTCAGCTGTCAGAGCTTGTGAATATACTTTACCAAATAAAAAAGAAAGCTTATCAAAAGACTGGCTATTGAAGAAAGTATATAATGAGAATCATACCTTTAATCTGACTAAAAGACCCAGACAAGATGTTTTACATTAATATTAAGGAACTGAACTGTTTAAAAAGAGAAGATTGAAATTCTATCATGTGTACTGGAATAGTATATATAAAAAAAGTGCAAGTGCTGTACCTTGTTTCTGAAATGCTATTTGACAAACAATGCAGTTCTAGCAAGTGGGAATAAAGTTGTTGATATATGCTATTTCCTCATTTTCTTAGCCCAACTGGTTCAACAATATTCCTTCTACTGCCCAGTTTCTGTATGGAGGAGAAATGGGAGATTAATTTTCAATGGTTCCCCACATGCAGGAAGAAAGATCCATTTAAACATTAGAAAAAACTATTTTACTGTAAAGGGGATGGAACACTGGCACAGGCTGCCCATGGAGGATGTGGAGTCTCCTTCTCTGGAGGTGTTCAAAACCTGCCTGGACGCGCTCCTGTGTGACCTGATCTAGGTGGACCTGCTTCTGGAAGGAGTTGGGACTGGATGATCTCTGAGTCCCTTCCAACCCCTACCATTTTATGAGTTTATGATAATGGTGTCTTTGCTCTTCTAGGCTGTTCCTGGTCAGGATCTTGCCCAACAACCAGTTTCTCACTTTCTTCTCAGCACTTTACTTGCTTCCTACGTGGTTCTTCTTGAGGTTTTTCATGCTCTTCATTCATCCTTACCCACTCATACCTCTACTGTTTCAGAGCCCTGCAGCAATCAGTTTGTCGTGATTATTGTGGCATGTAGAGATTTTAATGATGTTTTCACATGCACGTGTTTGAAGTAGTAGTTATTTTCTTTTACAGGTTGTAGTTCTTTTCTTTCAGCGGCTTGAGAATTGGGACATGTAACTTTTAATAGTGGCTTTAGCAAGTTTGGACTGATAACAATGTTAAAAAATGGAAGAATTGCTTATAAGCTTTAGGAAAGAGATACCTTTTATCTTTCTGGCATCTGGTTCTCCAGCTTGAAGCTAAGATAGACCTATCTATCTGGAAAAAGGGCATAGGCAGTGATGTAGTAAATAGGACAGTGTTCAACTTAAGTGTGATTTTTATGATTTTTATGTAGATGAGCACTAACCTGTTTTATGAGTTGCTCGTATCTCAGTTCTGAACACCTGTGTGTGTGACTTAATTATATAAATAAATTAAAACGCCCTCAAATCTTGCCAAGAAAAAGAAGAGGTCCATATGATGCGTATAATTTGGGATCATCTGAGGTGACACAGATATATTCTTGTGCAGTCCTGGAGGTGAAGGGGTGAAAAATTCAGAGATTACACTTTTGTGAGCATTTGGGTTTTGTTTCTTTAATAAGCTCTTTTGATTTACCAAACAGGTTACAAGGGTTATTCGAAGAAAAAGTGTGGTCCTTATTTGTGGCTGCTGACTAAGTAGATTTCTGCCTGTGTATTGAAATTTCCATTAGTGTCAGATTTTTAAATTGAAATTTTATTGCTTGCATATTTGCTACTGGGAATCGCAGTCAATTCACTGTAACAAATAAAATCACAGTAAAATAACTTTGCTTTTTCACAGATCACAGATTATTGAACTGATGATTTAACATGGAAAGTTAGCATTTAAGATTTATGTTATTACTGTCATTTTTGTTCTAAAGAAGCTTCTCAAAAAGTACTTTTACTTTAAAACTACCTAAGTGCTTTATCCTACAAAAGAAGGCAAATCTAACTTTGCACTATTGAACAGTAGCACAATAGCTGCCTGTTAATAGACCAAGGAAACAACTGGGAGAAATATGGAATAGCTGAGTTTAGACAAACTTGTACTTTTTTCTTAATGAGCAGTTCAACTGTCAATTGATCAGTCATTTAGCATTACAGTAAATGGTCAATTAAATATATAATGATGCAAAACTGCACTTCAACCACACTGAATCTTGCAGCAATCAAGAACACTTAGACAGAAACATCTCGTGGACAAAAGCAGTTGACTCTTGACACTGAATGTTTGCAATCAGTAGTTCATATGCGTAAAGTACATATAGAAAAATTAAAAGTGTGAATCTGTGTGATTTGGACAAACTAGGTCAATGAGTACAAAGCTGAGGCATTCAGGTGAATTATTTGTGCACCATGTTTTCTCCTATTTTTTGCCTCTGTCCCATATAAAGTGGTTAATACAAAGAACTGACATACAACAGTAAAAGTTTGTCTTTGCTTTGTATTATTCTTTTTGAAACTGAAAAGTAACCCTACCTTTACTTCTCCACATTCACAACAGGCCAGGCTGTACAGAAATCTTTCCCATGTGTATCTTTCCTTTCTGTGTACATTTCTATCTTGTGCTCCCGTTTTTCTGGACTTTGGATCATGTTGTGTTATTTCAGGAGTAGATATTAAGCACATGTGTTGTAGAGCTTGTAAGGAATATTTCATATGAAAAGCTTGTTTATGAATCTGATGTTTCTAACATC
This sequence comes from Urocolius indicus, assembly GCA_013401255.1. NCBI lineage: Eukaryota > Metazoa > Chordata > Aves > Coliiformes > Coliidae > Urocolius > Urocolius indicus. Next base: position 48,866 of record WBNH01002447.1, on the reverse strand, counting down.
AAGTGCAAGATTCTTTTCCTGACATCTCCAGGCAATTATATTTCTATAGTTGGTGTTAACAATTCTGTAAATAGAACTGTAGAAAAAAAAAATAAAGTAGCTGATCGGGTTTGGTTTTTACAGAATTTGATTGGATTTTGGTTTTGATTTATTTTTCTAAGTCTTTTGCAAGTTGACAATAAAGAATAATGTGTTACTTTGTAGCCTTTATGACCTTATCTTCTATGCCAGCATGACAGCATTAGCCATGTTACTGCAGTTGAGTCATTCTCTAATTTATTTTTGAGCATTCTCTAGACTGCAGAAATAGATCCTGTTGCAAAAGGATAAAAGTGAATTATTCTTCCTGATGCATTTTTGTCTACATTTAAATCAGAAATTGTACCATGAATTGAAGATACCTTAACCTTTTAAGGTAAAAAATATTATTGAAGGTATTGAAAAGGTATTATTGAAAAGGTATTGAAGATACCTTTCCTTTTAAGGAAAAAATATTATAAAACATTAATCAATTCTGTTTCTAGTTTCTTTATTTCCTCTAGTTTTGTCTTTTTAATGTGCGAGGTAGCTTTTGTTTCTCTGTGTCGCTAATGAGTAGATGATGCCAAGTCATTTCCTGAGCTGAGGTACTCAAAGAGATATTAACAGAAAATGTCTTAAAAATAAGAATTCATAAATTAAATGGCCACTGTTTGTAAGTAGAGATCAAAGTAGAGACACAGAAGATAAAGAGCTCTTTGTTAGAGAATAACTACAAATAATGAGAGCACACTATCTGACTTTGCTTAAAGGATAACTATGTTAATCTATGTTCCTTTGAGATATGATTTTTATGTCTCCTAAGGTAATGTTATATCTGATATGGAAACTTTGCAAGAATACCAGTGGCCTTTAGAAGAAATTAGTGCATGCAGGATATAGCATGGGCTCAGTTACAATGAGAAGAGTAAAAGTTCTGGCAGTCTGGGTAGCTGGGAAAAGTGAAAGATCAAATGTATGTGCAAGGTAAGGTAATGCATCAGTTCACTCTTCAAGACCTTCTGTCAGATTTGTGAGCAGTTCTACATGTCTACAGGTATTCTAGCAGGGAATACTGTCAGTCTGCAAATTCATAAGCAGAGTGTGACTGAGGCTTAAACAGAAATGTAGAGCATTCTCCTTTAAAAAGCTCTGGTAACGTGAAAAGTATGAATGTATCAAATATTTTAACTGTTAAAACCTCTAGGGAGTTGGTGTTCATAGGTAGACTTTTTCTGTGTCAATTAATAATTCAGATAAAGAAAAACCACAATGAATGGGTTTAGCTGGAGATTTGAAAATAATTATATTCCAACCAATCTTAAGAAGGAACACACAGAGTATATTAACAATGGATCGTGACATAGATTCTGGCACTTAGATGTAACTGTTCATGTAAATTACCAGAAGCAAGTTTTGTGATCCTGTACATTTTGTACAGTCATTCACAGCTCATTAAACCTTCACCAGTGCTGTCATTCACTAAATACAAAGGTAGCATAAGAACAGCATAATTAAAGTGTGTAAGTCAGACTGCTGTAGCTAAATTTCTAAACAGTAGCTGCTCTACCTGCAACTCACTGTGGTTTTGAGGAATAGGGGTTAGACCAAATAATAAGCAAGATTTATTCCGGTGAACCCCAGAAGCTCTGGTCTCTTATTGAACTAGCAGACCTTCTCTATGTTTAAAACTTTGACATCAAGGTATTCTAGATACTGAAACCAACTGTGGTCCTGCTGTCCTGCTAATTCTTAAATTAATATCATAAACAGAGCATTATAATATTTTTGGGGGATTGGATTGTCATTTGATAATGAAGTTAAAAGCAGACGAGTATAAGTGGACCACTTGGTGACATACTGGTGTTTATGTGGGTCTGTGCTTTAACAGAGTTGAATTTATATTAAGCAACAATTTAACTTAAGTATCACCTTTGATGTAAGAACAAGCAACTAGTGTTTAGTTAATTTTTTTCTGTTTTAACAGAGAAAACCCCTGTATATATGTGATTGACTTCTCCTGTCTACATCTCGCGTGTTCACCAGTTTGCTCTGGAGGCCTTCACACATTTGACACATATATTCTTCTACTTCTTTGACCTAAATGAGCTTCAGTGGTCATGATTTCTTCCTTGTTATCCCTGGCATGCTTTCTTGGGAACCACATATTGTAATTCAGAGGCTTTAGAATGGCATTAGCACGGAACTTTTCCAAACTGAGAGCTTGAGCTTCGTGTAACACAGTCAGAGCTACATGTATTCTTGACCTGAGAGTAATCTAGCCCAGCTAACTTACGAATTTTTGGCCTTGATACTTTTGTGCCTGTCTGACAGAAAATGCAGATGTCACAGATTTAGTGAAACTCGCAGAGCAGCTGCCTGTATTGACTTACCCAAGGTTGCCTCACCCTCAGCACTCTGAGCACACTATTTCCTATAGTCCTTCACCTAACAAACAGTCTTGATTTGCAATTCATTTTTCAACTAAAAGCAGATGTGCAATTTAACTTAGCCAAGGTTTCTGAACATCAAAGCTGTAATAAAAAGCAAAATGTACCAAGGCACCAAAGCTAGTCACTGCAACTCTGACAGACGTGAAAGGAACAACTACAAGTAATTTATCTCCCAGTTCAGTCCTATTTCTTGGTCTCTTGATCGCCTGTATTGCATAAATATTAATTCATTTCTTATTTCTCATTTGGTTTAAACTAATTAGTTCTCTTGCTAAATTCTCTCAATCACAGGTGTGGTTCTGGGAATCACTAGCTGTAGGGAGTTCTCCCACTGGCTGCCCCTTCCCTTGAACAACTCTGTGGCCAGCTTCCCTCTCTCAAGAAGCTCAGGTGCTCCAAAGCTATACTGCCAGTGGCTTAAAGCATACCTGTCATTTCAGGACAGATGCTTTTATTCAGGTGGACTGAAACACAGTCCTCACATCCTATCAATACTCATTAAAAAGAAAAAAATAATCCCCCATGTGACAGAACGGGACACCATGGTGTGAAGCTCAGAGGAACCCCGGGCCACCATGCACAAATCAGATACAATCTGAGGTTCATTCCCTCCAAGGGGACATAATTAACACTGCAGGTGTAGTTGTAGTTTCTGACTTAAAAGGTTCAGATTAAAAGTAGTATTTCTATGTGTTAGTATTACTATTAGTTAGTATTACTAATTGTGGCCATTTTTTGGTTAATTTTCCTCTTTTCAAGAGGAAAGTTCTGTTCTCCCTTCTGGCATCAGCTCCATTTCTCCCACAGCTGTAGGATAACCTGCAGCAGCTTGGCAGAAAACTAACAAGGCCAAATAAAAATAGTTGGCACCATCAATGTTTGAGCTCAATGGGCACACCAGCACAAGAGAAAGTGTGGAGTTTGAAGGAGCAGCAGGGCCAAATGAAGTGTCATGCCTCTCATTGTCAGGCCATAGTATGGTCATAGTATGATCAGCTTAAGCTGGTTGTGCAGCCACAGGGTCAGGTTCTTAAAAGTAAGAGTTAAGTGCTTTGGAAAAATAAATCCATACCCCTAATAAATTCTACATCTCTTATATATTCCGTATCTCTGCACATGTTATTTAGGATGCACGTATCTTAAAATACTTCATCATGTTTTTAACCAGCATTTTAAAAAGTATTTTTTGAACAAAACAGGGCATACTACAGTGGTGGTGCTCTGTGCTTTAGTTCTGCATTTTAGTGCAAATGATAAAATCCTTTTTGCCTTGCTCAAAGCATGTTTTTATATGTGAGAATGTTCCTGTTTTTCATTGCTATTCAATTCAGTCTATTGTTTGTATAATTAATGTAATTATTGCTAATCATGTAATTACTGTAAATACATGTAATCAGTGATTCTAATTTGTAATTATAGAATTTTCATGTTTATTTGTGTAAAAGTCCTTACAAAACTTAGTAGGGGGAAGAAAAACTGGTCATATACAGAAGGTAATTTAAAAAAATTGGAAGAGAGAAATTGCACAAATTTCTGCCAACTACCAAAAGGAAATTAGTTTTCATTATTTACTAATTGGGTACACATTTTATTTTTTTTTTATAAAGGTAATAATTACATTAGAGAAGCCTAAAACTAATTTTCTCTCCTCTTACATTATAGCTTAAATGAGTTAGCAAAATATTACATTAGTAGAGTGTAGGTGCCAAATTTAACCTGTAATTAACAGTAGCCACTTGAAGTGGAATTACTGCACAAAAATTCTAACCAAAAAGATAAAAAATATTTTTACAAAACTCCTTTCCCCCTGTGACAATATACAAAGTAGGTTATTTACAGAGAACTGGCTATTGTTTCAAATGCAGACATAAAACTTGTGCTAGAGAGAGTGCATTTATCAAGTGGAGAAAAAAAATGTCAGATGGAAATTAACTTCTTACTGTCTGCAGATCACAAAATATTTCACTTGTTGCCATCTTCTCATTTCTTCTCCTTTTCCATCCATAGAATCTGCAGTCTTAAAACTCTGTCTGAGCCTCTTTAAGCAGAGATCAATAGCTCTGAGTTTCAAACCAATTTTTTGTTTCTTTTTGTTACAGCTGTTGGTTGCTGATATTTACAGTTTCTTTTTATGTAAGAGAGAATCTGTCTTAGTGCTGTGACAAATTGTTATTGTTATTTATGTCTCATACACAAGATAAACTGTGATCTTTTACAGCTTTTTAATTATTTGCAAGAAAAAAGAAGGAAATAATAAGCTAGATGTGCAACTGTAGGTTTATGGTGGTGGTGATGCTTCCTCCTCTATCTAAATTATAGAAGCACTAAATTAGTATGAGGGAGACAAAAATTCAGATTTCAAATATTAGTCAGACTGGTTAGGCTTTAAAAGAGAGTGTCCTCAGTTATTCATATAGAGGCTGTTTCATTTTGTGTATTTACATCTCTGAATAGAGGGGAAAAAAAAAACTCTTGTCTGTAGCTGATGATTGGGGTACAATCCAAAATTCAGAGCATCTCTGTGTTTGCGGTGCGCTGTGGATTTGTGTTGTTTTTTTTTTTCTTCCAGTTACTTGAAATTCTTCCATTTCCTGTCCAGTTCAATTCCATAAAAGGTGTAACTGCTTCAAGAAAATTAGTTGTGAAAAGCATTTTCTTTTTGTTGACAAACTTTTTCTGAATAGAAACAGAGGACTTTTAAACAGCTTCCATACCGTCTGTCAAAGTTGTTCAACATCAGTATTTCTAAGCCTTAGAATTAGACAAATATCTAAGTTTACCAAAAATTCTTCTAATCTCAGAATTTATGTTTTTTTAGTGATTCCCAGTAGTAATAGAACAGGGCAGATAATAAATCTGCTTTCTGCAGTAAGTAAGTAATGTCCCTTGCTCCCTATCTAATGTAGATGCGGTTTTAACACAATGATAAATTCTGTAAGTGCATCTGTTTGTGACTTCTAATGATACAGTAGCATATTCTTGACTTAGTGAATTACAAACCTTAAATATTTGCTCTGTTTTTTGAGTTTTGGCTTTAAATGATATCGCTTGGTCTTTAGCCTTGAGCAGAATATGCCTTCTGGATTACATGTGAAATTTCTTATTACCACACAAAGCTTAAATCCCACAACCTCATAAACTTCTTCATTAAATGATGACTGGAAGCAATGAGTTCCATGCGTTAATTATGTATTATATTAAAAAAAAAATGTTCTGTTTTAATAATTACTTCCCAGTTTTCATTAACTCTCAGATCATATCTGATGAGATGGTGCATTTTGATTTATATCATTCATTATCTTATATACCTCTGTCATATATTTTCTTAAATCAATACATGATTTTTTTATAACTTCTTCATTAAAAAAACCAATGTCATCAGTTTAATTGATTAATTTTGAAGATTAGTATTGTAATCCAAAATGTGTTAGAAAATACATGCTTTGAACTAGAGCAGCAGTGGAGTAGTGAACATGAAAGTGATTTCTAAATTCTCAGCATCTCGGTTTTGTGATTTGACCAATGTGATGGAATATTTAACATCTATAAATAACCTAGATCTACCAAAAAGCCTTATAATATAGTCTTGGTAAATTTTTATAACAGAGGATCACAGCTATTTGAAAGGGCTGTTAAAACTTCAGTGAATGTTTTTCAGGCAGATTGATAAGGCTGGTGCTCTTCTTGAAGATCTTAATCTGAATCTACATCAGCTGTTGGCAGTTGTATTTCCTTGTTGAAGTGAGAACTTGCTTGCACTGAGTTCCATACCAATGTCAGTCTGGAACAGGTGGAATACCAGTGTTTATAATGCATACAGCTTAGTTTTGCCAGCTGCTTTGGGAAGGTTTTTGTGGACTGTACAAGTAACATCTAAGATATTAAAAAATATATGATTGCAGTGAGTCAGGAAATATCTGCTGTTTCAGTCTGTTTGTAAAACTGTAACAACCTTATGTGAATAGACAAAAATTGAGCAACATAAGACAGCTGCTGAGTATCCCACAACTATGTGGAACCTGCTTATCCTTGGACAGCTAAGTCTTGAACTGAAGGGACTGATACATATATACAGAGATGATTAATCAAGTAAGCATGAAAAGTACAACCAAAGGTAAATAGAAGTGAATAACAACATCTAGTGAAGCATGTGTTAATCATGCTGAAGGTTTTGCCTTCAGCAAGAGCATATTGCATGTTGCTTTTAAAGAGCATGAACTATATTGCTCTCAACCTACATATAAATGTGTTCAGAGAGTAATACAGTTACAACCTGGCTGTTAACTTGAAAAGCTTAGAAACTGAGACATGTGTTGCTCTCAGATAGTCCAAGAGACTTGGTTAAAGGACGTATTAGTAATTTATCAGATAATATTCCATCCAACAGCTTTCAGACCAGGAAACAGCCTGGTGGAGGGATGAGGATGGTCAAGTCCAGTCTTTGAAGAAAGCAACAACTTCAGTTTCCCCATTTTACTTTGAAATGGCTGAGGAAGAAAACTAGTTCTTGTAAATTAAATGTGCAAAGTCATTTGCATTGTCAGCAGGGAAAACTCAGAGGAAGAATTCTGTTTCCAGGAAAACACTCTCTCCTTGGTCACAGACTGATGAAATTGCAGTAGGCTGGAAACAAGAGTGAAAGTGCTACACCATTATATTTATGTACAGGAATAGTTAATGTTGGCGTTTTAAATGCTTAATTGTTACTGTGAAATTATGCAACTGTTAAATGTGTTAATTTGCATTTTTTTTCTCTCACATAAGCCCAGTTTTGAGCACCCTCATCTGCCCATTTATAGATAATATGGAGTTCGAATACCCTTGAGTCTGAAGGGAGAGACAATCCTCAAAATATGTAAACTGCCTTACAAAATCTCCTTCTCCTGCACAAATATGCAAAGAGGAAAACCTTCCCACATTTGTAGATGCAGGCAGTTGCTACCCAAGGGTCTCTGAAAGGCTGAATATCCACAAATCATTTCATACAGAATGGTAAAAGTAAGACTGCTCGTCGGGGTGGCAGTTGGCAACATGGAAAGACACCTGAAGGCCACAACTTTCAGATCAAAATGATGGTCTTCTGACAACTTTTTGGATGTAGTATTACTGAGTACAATTGAATGCTAGTTTCTCCTTTTTTTTTTTTTTTTTTAATCTTATGGACATATAAGAAGTATTTCAACACTGTTAACTATTATAATTGTTCATCTCAAAGGACTCACCTGAATCGCAGTAGTGAAGCAAATTCCACACTAAGGGTGTTCTTGCCTTGTGGACCAGATGCAGAGTTACCAGTCCACCTAACTACAGCTGTGATCAAGCCAGTAAGTCCTAATAAACTCTGACTCATTCACAGAGATAGTTTATAGTACTGCATGGGACACTCTCTGTCACATTGATAGAGCACTGTACTGAGCTCAGCCATATTAATGTAAAAGTGCAGGGTAGCACCATTGAGGGAACTTCACTACGCAACTATATCTGATAGCACACCTGAAAAAAAAATGTACTGATACTTTATAATGTAAGTAAAATAAACTTTCAGCTCTGAATAGTAGAAGTGTTGATTTTTTGTATATATTAATTGAGAATAATCAGTAGTGAAAGAAAACAAAGATAAGAGAGGAAAGCATTAGGCTATCTGATATTTTTGTTAGATTCGTGGCTTGAAAGTGTTTGACATGAATGGGAACATGCATGCTCACCTCTATGAGATAGTCCAAATGCATGTAATGTAAACAGTACTTGTTCATTGCTCTTCACTATAGCCATTTTAATTTGAAGGAGTGTTGTGGTTAGAATCACACTTTAAAATAGGACTTCAAAAAAGTCAGTTTCTGCACAGACATGATTAATAGTATTGCTCATGTTATGTTGTAACAAACATAAATTCTCCCCTGGCTTCAGGAAATACCATGATACCTCAAAGTTCAATAGATTAAAGAGACATATTCATTTTAGCTGAACTTAAATAAGGACTCTATTGTGTCTCTCTTTTAAGTACAGAAGCATATATAACTGTACACAGAATCCTTGAAGATAGCCTTTGTCTAGTATTTAAGAGTGTTAAAGCATCTCATACTGAGACCTCAATTTAAGAACTTGTACAAGTCAACAGCTGTGACCTCAGTCAAGCACGCAACTGAGTTTTAAGATAGCAAGCTGTGCCTCATTCTTCTTTGGCCAGGGCTATGTATATTTAATTAGTGTCCTCTCACCTTCACACTACGTGTTTTCCCACTTGACAGTTCCTGGCATCAAAAGAATGTCCTTGAGAAAAAGTCAGGCCTATTGACTCCTAAGCACATTATTTGACTTGCTGTTCAAGTAGTCTGAAGAAAGAGCTGGAAATAATGAAAGACACTGCAATGTGGAGCTGCCTTAACTGACAGTGTCAGGTGGGTCGAAGCTATTGAACAGTTCCTATTAAATTAGCTTACCTTCATCTCAGCTAGTTAAAGCTGGCATGCTGACAAATTAGTTGCTCTCTGTATATAAAAGACGAGAGGCAGGATGAGATTCCCATTTTGTAGCTTAGTGACAGTAGATATGTCACATCACAAGGTCAATAACAATCTGTCCATGGAAGAAATGTAAATGTTTGGCTGATGTCAATACATTCTGGATTAGATTGTGAAATATTCATTCCCATAGCAGATGAGCTCATTTGCACTAATAAAGACCACTTTATTCCAACCCAGTTAATTACAATGCTTTATATTGTCTGTTTTAAAATCTGATTACAGCTTTTGTTTAGCTTTTCCAATATTAGCTCTTGCGCATTCTCTATGCTATTTCTATCTATAGAGTGTTAACAGAGAAAGTTAACAGACATGCTTGGAATGTGAAAAGGGTTAGGGGTTTTGTTGTGGGTTTTTTTCTTCTCATAGAACAGATGGATTTTAACGTGTTCTTTAAACAGAGACTGAAACTCTTATAGACTGAAACAGAAAATACTGAGGTTGATTGCTTACTGTAGATGTAGATGATCTCATATTGCTAAAATCAGATTTAAGGAGTAAAAAATGTTTAATAAGGTTAAACTGTTTTTATGTTATTGCACTCTTCTTCACATAACAAGCTTCACAACTTTTGTATGTTCTTGACCAGCTGCTAAATGATAGGGCTACTTTGTTGTCCCTCTTGACATATTAATTTCAAACTCCTTCTTTCCTAGGTCTTGATCCTAAATTACTTGCTGCCTAAAAGACTGCAGTTCTTCATCTATTGGGAGTAATCACTGGTAAGGACATCATGACCTGTGTTAAAGTACTTCTGAAGTATGCTGCTAATTACTGCAGAGCTGCCTAGCAATGTTCTCAGTTAAGTCACTCTTTCTTATATGTGATAGTGAATGTTTTAGATGGTTCAAAACCTGAGAGTCTTGAAATTACTGAAATCATCACTTCAAGCAAATGGCTTGAAGCAAGTAAGATATATTCTCCAGGTAACACTGTCATTTCTCTGATCACATGGCTTAGTGTACTTGCATAATGTGTCTGGCATGACCCTCTGTATATAATGTCCATTCATTTATGCAAGTGGATCCTTTTATATATCAAGTTTTATGCACAGAATTGACACATCTGTGCATTCTGTAAACTCAAGTTCCTAGTACAGCCTCAGTGCTCATTCTCCAGAAGCTTAGCCAAGTAAACAGCACGGCTTTACATAATGTATTCCAAGTAGTTGTGAATAGACTAATCAATTTGAAAGGGAAATGTATAAAGATGCTCAGTGGTCCAGATCTTCTATATTGAGGAAATAGTGAATTAGGTTGAAAATCAGCTGATGTGTAATTTATTTCCTAGGACTCATCACTGAAAACTCTCCTTGTGTGGCACTTTTGCTTTCATGTAAGGAAAGATGTTTTATCAATATTTGTATCCATTTAACAATTAAACATCTTTAGAAACTGAAAACGTAGTCATATTACATCAACATCTTACTGAGACAATACATGATTCTCATTATAAATAAATTATCTGGAGTGATAAGAGAGCTGGTGTTATATGAACCAGCCTATCAGTTTGATGCCTTGGTGTATACCTGGAGGCAGAAAAGAAATAAAGTAACTGCTATGCCGTGCTTCAGATTCTGATGAACATATAATAGAATATGGAAATACAAAGATATTAAAATTATAAATTTTTCATCTAGTGTGCTCAGCAAGCTTGTTCTTTTTGCCTTATCCCATCTTTCAAGCCTATGAGGCTCTTTAGTGAGGTTAGCAAGCTGTCGTAATATTTTAAATCAGCTATAGATGGAATGAGCACACATAAATTATCCACAGATAGTGAGGCCTCTAAATGAACAAGCTTCAGAAGATATTAAGAATACTTGGGTCTTCTAACTTGCAGTTCTTGATGTCCTATTTGTATCTGTCTACTTATTTGTATCAGAAAACATAGAGGACATTCAGCAAATACAGTTGAAATGTTTATTTTGTGTAATTAGCTATAGAAGTTGTGCCTGAAAGAAATCTATTATTGGCAAGCAATTTTAATCAGAAACGATATGACATCTGCTACAGAGGTATAATAGTATATAAATATTTTTGTATTCTCAGTAGAAAAATAAATATTCCTGGAATATCTAGGCTGTATTTTTTGCTTCTAAAACACCTTCCTACTTTTATCAACGGTTATTATTGACAGAGACCACCTATACTTTGTGGCACTCACTTGAATACAATTAACTGCACAATCAGACCCTAAGGTATACAACAATCTACACAAACATCACTTTTATGTGATGCTATCAGGAAAATTATTACTGTGTTCTTTTTAAAAAATGTTTTGTTCAGGGTGTTTTTTTGAGGCTTTCCATAGAGAAATGGAAGTATCAAAGTGACGTGAAAGCCATATAGAGAAGATTTTCTTGTGCCTCTCTTTTCAGTATAACTAGGTAAAATGAGAATATGGTGCTATGTTGTTTTAATTGAAAAGAATGCAAACTGTTGTGTTATGGAAAGATATTTCTTGCTTATATCAGTCTGAAATTTCCTTTTGTGGAGCATAAAATAAACCTTAAAGTAAGTTTATTACTCAACAAAACATTCCATTACATGATTATTGATTTTGGCTTGCCATAGCTATTTCTATACTGCTTGAGAAATCTTAAGTTATTAGTGTTTTATGATTTTAAAGATAGTATTTATCTAAAAAATGTCAGTGCCAAACTCTGTTAAATTTCACTGGAAACAAATTAAGCTGCTTACTCAGTTACCTTAAGTTATGCAGCTAATGTACTTAATACTTGTGTCATCTTGAAATAAGATGGCAGATTGTTCTAAAGAGAATAAGGACTGTGCTTAACTCTATAGTCTATGATGGAGTTTGTCTGAAATCATACAGTATCTCTTGAAGCAATCAGTTGGTAAAGGTAGGGTGACAGTGATAGGCTGTCATATGAGTGACAGTTATGATATGACCAGCAGTGGCTGGTAAAATAGATTTCAGCATGACATTCTATTTCTGTTGACAGAAGGTATATTGCAGTCATGTTGCATGATACAGGATATATTGGCCAGAAAGCATTGGTTATCCCCATCTGTTTTCAAAATGTTTAGTGAGATCTGTAGTAATGAACCAAAATCTATGACATTTCATCCAAAGAACAACACATAATAGATTTCAGTGTTAGTTTTGGCTGGGTTCCAAAAGCTTCATGTGGGCAGAACCACCACCTTCTGGCCCATCAATGAGGGCTGCCAAAAGTCATCTTCATCGCCCCTCCACCCTCTGTTAATAGCAGGCTTGTAACTTCCCTACATTGAACTACAGAAATGAAAAACCCATACCTTAAAAGTATTCAAATGAATATCTGGAGGGGCAGGACATTTATCCTTCTCCCAAACTGTCTTTCACTTCGTTAGCAACAACTCTTAAATCCAAGTTCCCTTGCTAAAGTGTGGATTACTTAGATTGTAAAACCTAGCAGTTGTTGGTAAGATGTTTAGTAAGTATATGGCAGTATGGGTGGATAATATAAAGAAATTGAGAGAGCTTTAAGTTTAGGTTATTACCTTGAATCATGCTGTCATGGTTTAAGCCCAGACAGCAACTAAGCAACATACAACCACTTACTCTTCCACACTTCAGTGGAATGGAGAGGGGAATTGAAAGAAAATGTAAGTCATGAGATGAGATAAGAACAGTTTATTAACTGAAAGAAAGTAGATCAATAACAGCAATAATAGTAGTAATGAAAAGGAAGATAAAAAAAAAAAAAAACAACAAAAAACCAAACCACCCTAAGAAGGGCAAGTAATTCATAATGCAGTTGTGAACCACGTGCTGATTGATGTCAAGCCAGTCCTTGTCCAAATCCCCTCTGTTTATAGAGTGAGCATGTTGTTTTACGCTATGGATGATCCCTTTGGCTAGTTGGGGTCAACTGTCCTGGCCATACTCCCTCCCAGGTTCTTGTACACCTCCTTGCTGGCAGAATATGGGAAAGTCCTTTGCTTCTGATAACCACTAAGCCACAGTGAAAACAGAAGTGTGTTATCAACATTATTCTCACATGAAATCCCAAATACAACCCTGTATCAGCTGCTAGGAAGAAAATTAACTGTATTCCATCTGAAACTAGGAAACGTGTAAACCGAATACATACCTCATTTCTGAATGATTAAGTTGTAAATGTTTAAAACTTCTATTTCGTTTATCTCTTGCTCTCAGTTTCAAGCAGATTGTCTGGTCACAAGTTTCAATAGAATGCTTTTATGTATTCAGATGGTGCTGCTGCTGAGCTTACAAGTTTTCTCAGTAAAGCCATGAAGCAGGGGCAAAATACTAATGGGATGCTTTTGACACCACTCCATCAAATATTTAACCTTTTTCATTACTTCTTCACACACTAGTTATTCCAGCAGCTCTATTTTAATTGTTTAGGGCTCAATTCTCACAAAGTGAAGTGGTATACTTGTGACCTACTTTTAGTGCCATCTTATCCTTAACAGGTGACATGGGAACTCGCATAACTGTAATCTGCTTCCAGCTGTTTCCCCCAGCTCAAAGAAACCGCTGCTGCAGTATTTCTCTGATCCAGCTGAAGATCTCTTCCATTCAGGGGGCTGAATTTTCTCACTATGGTTTCTAATTTTGCCATCAAATAGGTAAAAGGCTGACAGGAAGAGATTTCCATTTATTAAGACAGACATCTCAGGCTTTAAATTGGATTGAATGTACAGTGAACCAGATTAGTTTTGCATATGGACTTTTGTAACTCTCCAAAGGTTCAGACTCAAGCTCAATGACCTGGCTAAATCAAGTGAGCTTCATCCATGATGCCTGCTAGTCTAGTTGTTTATTATAAAATTACCAGTTAACTTACCATAATTAACTTATCAATATTAATGCTAATTTAGCATCGTCGACAAGTGGCAATTCCCAGATGTTACTGGACACTGCTGTACCCTGTCCCTTATAAAACAGAGTTGCTTTTAATTGAGAACCAATTTAGAGCATAGGACCAGTATGTGCAACACTCAAGTGTCTTAACTGAAGTTGTAGTACCAACATGTTGTGTAGATTACTAGATAATGTAAGAGATTCTAAGTCAGTTGGTAAAGTTAGCAGCAAGAGAAACTTCTTCTAACCTAAATTTTGCATCTTACTTACTAGACCATGTGGTTATTGGCAGCGGGAGACTGCCACCAATTCATTCCAAATCTAGATGAAAATTACTTGCACCACTCTACTATGCAAAATGCAGCTGGTGATAAACTGCCAGCCTCCTCACATTTTCCAGTGGCCTTATAAACTGCAGAAAATGCTTAATGTGAGGGAACAGTACCAATATACGCTTATCTGAATAGAACTGACAATTATAACAAAATCTGCTGCTCCTTTTTCTATTATATGCTCTTGCAAGACAGAGAAATGCTTATGTATAGAGTTTTATCTGAGTCTGCTGATAATACTAAAGTCTTTTGGATTCTTGATGGAAATTCAGTCTACTTCTCAGAGTTTTCTCCGTAGCTTTGTACATATTCTGTCAGTGATACTCTTGTTAAATCTAAAGATATGGGAAGGTTTTCATTCAGTGGTCTTTTCAGTTTTTTTCCCTCCAAAAAGATTACACAATTATTATGGAGACAAGAGTGGGTTACTAAGAAGGTATTTCTTTTTCTGCCAGTTCGGATATTTATTTAACAGTGCACATTCATCTACAAGTAATTATGCCATACTATATACTTGGGTAATGTATTCTGCTGAATATAAACAACAATGCAACTTCTAAAAGTCTGAAACAATGGCAGCTTTTTGAAATAAATAGGAGTTACAGGTATTCTATCTTTGCTTACATTATTATATATGAATTTCATATTTTATTCTGCTGTCTATGTGGTATCATTATGGTTCAGCAAAATTAAATCTGTAGGGAAAATAACTAATCAGATAGGAAATGGAAACAGGATATAAATGAGTTCTCTATGTAGTCAGAGAAGAAATATAAAAATCGTATTCATTGAGGAAAGGGAGAGAAGATTAAATATAGGTAGTGTGAAATGTATTACAATTGTTCGCATTCAAATTAAAGTTAGACTATGGGCCATTCATGAGCGAAAGTATAAAACATGACTTCAGTAAAAATTATCTTGGCTGATCATAGCTTGCAAATTGTATAAAGTCTCTTCTGCAGATCAATTCTGCAAAATTAATCACAATAAATATTAGGACTAGAAATAGTAGGTATCTTGGTTGGAAGTCCAGAGCCCTCTAATATTACGAATTAAATTATGTAATCCTATTTGTAAATATTGTGAGCTTTTTGTTACAACTAATTAAACTATTGTTGTCAATCAGCTAACTAAACACTCTAAAAACTTACTCCAAGTTTAGATATGCTCAGACAGAAAGTCAGTTCAGAAAGACCGAATAATAGTATTTTAAGAATTTTGCTTCATTCCATTCTATTATATCAATTTATGGAATACTGGTTTAATAAGATTGTGGAGGCAGTGCCATCAATTTAATGCTCTGACATCTCAAAATCGGAAAATAATGTGTCCACTGAAAAACTCACTGTGTTTAAAAAATACATTAGAGCTAATAGAAGAGAAGAAGAAAAGAAATCACTAATTAGTTTTCCTGTATACTTCTACTGTGAACTGGATGTCATAGTTACAGAACAACTACAAGTAAGTTTAAATATTTTACTACCTCTAATTCATGATATTTCATGTTTCATTAATGTCACTTTTTCTGTCTTGGGAATGTTTTAAATTTCTATTCAGGTCGAAATATATCTTTCAAATATGTTTCATTCTGGAAGTGAATGAGATGCAAATTAATGACAGCAAAACTGACAAGAAATAGAAAAGCATTTAAAATAGTTGCTAAATATATATTAAGGAGATGTATTTATTTTACTATAAATTACTATTTATATTACTATGCACAATAAGTACAAATTAATTTGATAATTGCCTATTTGAAGATCATTAAATATTTAACAGTAATATGGCCTTCTGTGTCTTAGAAAAATGATGACATGTGGAATGTGACAAGGATCAAAGTCTTAGATAAATGTAAATATATTTTTTATTTTTTAAGTTGGAAACTGATTCATCAATGAGGTCATGGAATGAGATTGGACCTCAGTGTGCTCTTGTCACAGTAATGAGGCTGGTTTATATACCTGGTTAGGTCTTCAGTTATTGGAATATAATTGAGCCAAATGGTCAGCAATTTCCTCTACTGCTTATTTAAGACATTGCAATCAATTAAATAAACTAACAAAAGCTGCATCTAAGAAAGAAGAGCAGAGATAAAAAATATTATGTGCTTTACAAAAAACAATTCTTATGGAATTCAGTGTTCTTTTTCCTGTTACAAATGGAAGACTGTTACTAGTTTTGCTACATCTTCATTCAAAGATGTTTTTTGATATGTTAGGCACAAAAACCAAATGACTATTGTATTGTCCAAACAAAATTTTGTGTAATAATGTCTTGTTATATAAAATCTCAAATTTATTCTGTTCAATCCCAGAGGTTTATCCCTTCTTCCTTTGAATTTAATGACAAAATTAGTTATGCCTGCTTATTAAAGAAATTCCTATTGCTCTAATGCTATAGGGCCTATGTGTGAGCACCTCACTTTGATATTGAGGACACATAGCTGTACCTCAGTAAATCCATAGTTTGTAGGATCAACAAAGACTGTGAATGTAAACCTAATACATACAACTAGGGTTTGTCCTATTCAACATTTTAGCATATGTTAGAAGGAACAGAGTATTTGCACATTCATATAGATATATGTAGGTGGGTCTATCTGGTGGTTGATAGTATTTAGGAAGGAAAATTAAACTGAATATGAAAACAATTTTGCAAGTAGTCCATCTGTTGATATAAAGCCTTGAAGATCCCTAATAAAATACTATCAAGAGTTATGATATTATTTTACCACCCGGAATGGTTTTGATAGTAATTTGATTGTCAAAATTGAAACAAATAAAATGCTCCAGCTAAAGATATATTCACCTTCTCAAGGAATTCAAATTAAAAGTTTTTAACTATTTAATTCATATAGCCTAGATTTGGGATCCTGCTAAAGAGCTTTTCTGAAATTGATTTACAGAGCCAGAACATTAAAGTAATATACTTTTTCATTCATGGACTCCTTATTTAGTATATAGTGTCAGGATAAATTTGTTTTGATGAATCGTAATACATTTCAGGCAAATTCTATTGTTTCAGCACTGTTTCCCAATGGTACATGAGCTGTTTGTTGTTCTTCTTAAGACAACATGTGTATATATCACAGAATCACAGAATGGTAGGGATTAGAAGGGAGCTCTAGTGCTCATCCAGCCCAGCCCCCTGCTAAAGCAGATTCCCCTCGATCAGAGGGCACTGGAACGTTTCCAAGTGGAAACGTTCTTTTCTCTCCAGAGAAGGAGACTCCATACTATCTCTGGGCAGCCTGTGCCAAGGCTCCTTCACCTAAACAGCAAAGAAGTTACTCCTCATGTTCCAGTGGAACTTCCTGTGTTCCAGGTTGTGCCTGTTACTCTTGTCCTGTTACTGGGCATCACAGAAAAAAGACTAGCCCCATCCTCTTGACATTTCCCCGTTATGTATTTATAAGCATTGATAAGGTCCCTTTTCAGTCTTCTTCAGGCTAAACAGCCCCAGGTTTTGCAGCCTTTCCTCTTAAGAGAGATATTCCAATTCTCTAATCAATGTAAGGATTTAAAAGTTTATTCAGCCATAAATAATTAGAAGGCAGAAAAAAAATATTTGACTCAGATTTTTTTTTCTCTGCGTTTCTGTGACTCCACAGCAGAACAGAGTTTCCATGAAAGCACAGTCAGTCTCCTAAATGCTTCGAGACTTAATCTATTTGTATTGCTATGTTTGTAGGATTCACAGTTCTTGCTCTACGGATCCTGCTTCCAAATCAGAAGGCGTGAGCTGTTTGTATGGCAATGTGTTACCCTGTTAGACTCATCGAGTCCCAATTAAGCTATGTCTTTCTGACATTTGAATCAGTGTTTAAAGGAGCATATTTTTTCTTGCAATTGCAGTTTTCTTAGCAAGATCTCAGAAAATATTCATTGATATTCCAGTCTTAGCACTCTTGAAAAGTTCTTCCCCCCCCCCCCACTAGAGTCTACTGTCTTACCAAAAGTAAAGTCTGAGTAAGATGAAATTGACTGATATTGCTATCCTATGGGAAGATTTGTTCCACTATCTCACACATTTTCAGTAAAGTGTAGGAGTTAGTATTTTAAGTATGTTATGCTAGTTTATATCAATTTGGTTTGTGCCACAAAAATAATGTGATGAAAGGTAACCCAATTTATTATGACACGCTATACAGGTATTTAAACCCAAGTTAAGATCAAAATTATTACTACTCTAAATCTCCATTTAAAATTAGAAGCAAATGGATTTCATAGTGTATTATAAATATACTAGATAGTAGAGTGCAGAATATATGCTATACTTTTGAATGTCCTTTAAATAGTTTCACTTTATATGACATAAAGAGTTAATACAGCAGCTCTCAGAGAACTGAAAGTTCTTATAATAGTAAAATTGGACAACAGGGTAGGGTTTTTTCATGTAGTCCTTTTCTTGCTGTTTGATTGTTATCATCCAGTTATCTCCACTTTGTTGTTTTTTAAGGAATACTTAATTGGTACAATCAATTTCCTTAAGTTGTTCCTGTTTATGTACATGTAAAAATAGCTTTTCTCCTTTGCTGTTCTGTCACTAATCTCATAAGTGAGTCAATTAATGCTGTGAAAGCTTTTACACAAACTTTCAGCTTCCCAGTTAGGAATTTATTCATTATACTTGATATGTGAACAAGCCTCAAATATGTTCTATGTTATTGAAATATTTTTATTCTAAAGTTGTTGACATACAGATTCTACATCCATTTGAACTTCACCTAATGGCTACTAGAAATTATTCTTAGTGTTTCAGACAGCACGGTCAGATACAATAGAAAATTAAAATAAATTTGAAGTTTTTCCCAAGGACCAAACTCTTTTTCCAAAAGGATCTTTGCCCCTTAGCTAACCTGCCAAGTCAGAGAAATTCTGAGCTAGCACATCTGAGTTTCACAGGCTGGCCCAAAGTCTTTCTATGGTATATAGATCTAAGAGAAGGCAAAAATAACAACCTCCCCTTCACTCCAGCATTCTTCCCTTCTCTTCTTCTTAATGTGGCCCGCGGGTTTTAAAAGCATACTTAATTTCTTGACTACTGCATTCTAACCAGATACTTTATTTAAAGGTTTAGGGTAACCTTTCACCAAGCCCTTTTTTTGCCCCTCCCTATTGATTTGCTAAAAAACCTCATAGAAATGTCTGCATTAAGACAGATACAATGCATAAAGCAAGCACAACAGAGGAAGGTCATGTAGAAGACGTTGCTCCATGGAACCGTGATCTGTGAAAAGCAGGGATGTGTGAACTCAAATTTATAGGCTCTCTGTTGAGACATTTCCAGAATATTGCTCATAATATTACCATACTCCATCAATCATCTTTCTATAGGCTTGTGCTAACCCACATTTTTTTTAATGACAAGAAAAAAAATATTTACAACTTTCAATTTGTATTCTTATCATGAATTGAAGTTTCATAAGCATTACTTATAGGGTTTATCTTCTTTGATTTATTATTTAGCTACATTTTCCAGTCTAGCTATTCTTATAAATATTGTTTATTGTTAGTATTGCAAACAAAGCACTGTATATGCAATATCAACTCCAGTTTAACAGAGCTGAGGTTTCTTGAATTTGTGCTGCCTGTTGACTCTTAGTCAGTCTGTTATTAATATGGATTACGTTGCCTTTTTAAAACAATCAATATGTTACTTCTGTAGGATTCCATCTCCTTAAAAATAGGATGGACAATGCTCGCATAATGCTCAATGATATGCAATGAAAAAAATGAAGATGGAATTAGTTCCATCTATTCAAAACCCACCTGGATGAGTTCCTGTGTGACCTACTCTAGGTGGTCCTACTCTGGCAGGGAGGTTGGACTAGATGGTCTTTTGAGCTGCTTTCCAACTCTTTAGATTCTGTGATTATCAAAATAGTAAGATGAAAAGTCAGTTCCCCAAGTAAGTAGGGAATTATAACTAAGGAATCAGGACACAGAAAGAAGATAAAAATACTGTCCCATAGAGGCTGCCAAAACAAAAAAGCAGATGCTGGTATTTTCAGGATTTTCATGTAACACTGTATGAAACTTTGTATTTTTATAGCAAATCTTCATTGAGTAAATTAGCTGCTCTAATACCATATCTGAAAGCAAGATCAATTTTTAAAGCCATGTGGTAAGGAATTAATGAAAATTCCAGAATTTCCATGATGGAAATGACCACCTACACCAAAGAGATTACCTGTTATGGCATATGAATTGTGCCAAAAATTAATACTAATTTCTATTTTAAAACAGCATTAATCTGTTCTGACTATAAGACAATCCCTTTTTCTTTTATAAAGATACAGTTTCTACAGGAACTGAAAGAATAAACAAATATACAGTGTGTTTGTGTACCATCTGCTAATCAGAGTCAGTAAATATGAGACATCCAAACCATTATTTTCAGGCCACATTACTTCGTATGTTTTAGAATGAGGGTTTTTTTGTGGTTTTTTTTTTTCAAGCCTGACAATTTGATGTGTCTGGTTTTGCTCAAAATTGGAATTTCCTCACTGTTATTTCATCATAGTGTTGTTCTACTTACAGTTTTGCAGCTTTTCAATGTAGCAGTCAGACTTTGCTGCGCAGCCCAGCAGAGTATCTTGCTGAGGATAATACCTTCCTACCATCGTATCAACCAGCCCCAGATGTGGGGGAACACTTTACTGGTAGATTTCAGATAGTTCTTGTAAAAAGAATAGTTAAATGGTGTCCATTGTAATGGACTGCTTCATACAAGGCTCTTCTCCCTACCTTTGCCTATGTTTTTTTTTCATTCTCTTAATCTAGCTAGAACTTTTCCTAGACTCTTTTTAGCTCAATCTCTCTATATCCAGAAACAGGCTTTCCATCCCAATTGTCCTTGCTCTTCTTTCATGACTGTCCCTCTCAGTCTGGGGGGTAAGCCAGCCATACTATCAGAGTACTTTCTTCTATTTTTTCTATTAACTAGCAGTATCCCAAATTCTAGAATAATTTTTTTTCCTGCTGAATATAGTGATGTGACTATATTGAGCCCCCTTCAGCTGCAGCTTCGTTATTGCGTAAGTACAATCAGCCTGGAGTGTATAATATTTCCTTATGGCAGCCTAAATTTCCTTTAAAATGATCCAGAAAATTATAGCTCTACCTGCAGCTAATGCAAGCAAATAAATAGATGATGGAAAAAGCTTAAAAATGTTGTTCAATACACAGTTTCTCAAATTAATTAAGAATCATTTTAGCATGAGGAGCAATTGATAGTGCAGTAGGTTACAGTGGCTCTACAATTCTCGCTTTCATACTTATTTCCCAGTTTTATGCACACATTGCAGTGACTCATAAAATTTTTCCAAACATACCTTTCTTCATTCAAACATGGATTTAATTTTTACTGAGGCTCTTTTAAGAGCTGCAGTGGCAGTCAGGTCGGGCAAATGATTGGCAGCCTGTGCCCTATGACAGCCCTGGGAGCGGGTGGCCAGCTGACAGGAGCTGCACCCTTGCATGACTGCTGTGCCCATGCTGGTGCCCCTGCTCCTACCTAAGTGACCTCGTGCCTCATTAGACCCTGACCCCAGCCCTGACATGGCTTCCCGGTGTCTCAGAGAGTGACTGTGGGCAACTGGGGCTGTGGAAGGCTCTGGGCCCTGTCTCCAGGCCCACTGTAGGTGCTGGGCATGCACCTCCTCAGCAAGGGCACGGCTGACCTACCAGCCAGTCCTGCTGCTGTCTATGAGTGTCACATTTTAAGATGAAGTAAACTTTTTGCATTAATGAGTCACAAACATTACTTTCATCCATTGTGAACAATCTCTCCAAGACTTGATTCCCACATGGAGAATGACTGTGCCTAGCTAAATAAAATCACTTTGGTTGGAAAAGGCATTTAAGATCATCAGGTTCAACCATTAACCTCACACTGCCAAGTGCAACACTAGCCCATGTCCTTCAGCACCTCAGCTACATG
Organism: Urocolius indicus; assembly: GCA_013401255.1. Lineage (NCBI taxonomy): Eukaryota > Metazoa > Chordata > Aves > Coliiformes > Coliidae > Urocolius > Urocolius indicus. The sequence goes on along the minus strand of WBNH01002447.1, from coordinate 26,762 downwards.
GCTTTTGAATATCTCCAGGTATGAGGGCTCCACTACTTCCCTGGGCAGCCTGGGACAGTGTCTGAGAACACTCTCAGGGAAAAAGTTCTTCCTAACTTGCAATCTAAACCTCCCCTGGTGCAACTTGAGGCTGTCTCCTCTTGTCCTATCATTCAGTACTTGGGAGAAGAGACCATCACTCACCTCACTACAGACTCCTTTCAGGTAGTTGTAGAGAGTGATCATGTCTCCCTTCAGCCTCCTCCAGACTAAACACCTCCGGTTCCTTCAGCCACTCCTCAAAAAACTTGTGCTCCAGACCACCAGCTTTGTTGCCTGTCTCTGGACACACTCCAACTCCTCAATGTCTTTCTTGTAGTGAGGGTCCCAAAACTGAACACAGCACTAGAGGAGCATCCTTACCAGTGCTGAGTACAGGGGCAAAATCAGTTCTCTGGTTCTCCTGGTGACAATATTTCTGATACAAACCAGGATGCCATTGGCCTTCGTGGCCATCTGAGCACACTGCTGGCTCATGTTCAGGCAGCTGTCAACTGGACGTGGGATGGACAGTAGGAGGAGGGGAGCATCCAAGTGGATGCTGGGGGCTCGGAGGGCAGAGGGCCCTCATACAATCAAAGGCCCCAAGCCCTCAGGGTGGAAAAGCCAGATGGGATTTGCATGGTGCTGACTGGCCTGTAAAGAGTGAGGAAATAGTTTCAGTCTTTGCTCATCTCTGTCCACTGCTTATAAAATATATTTAAAGGGCATAGAACTATGGTTTTTATTAAGTACAATGGATACAAGGGAAAGCAAAATTTGAGTGAAAAATACATCTATAAATCACTTCCTAGGGACTCGTGGTCTGGGGGTAAGTTTTGAGATTACTTTCAGAATACAACAATGACTTATTGTGTAATTTTTAGTAAACCATTTAAGCTTGGAATTTTAAATTTTCTCTTGAAAAGTGAGGTTTGTAGTTTTCTATCACATACATTAGCATTTGTAAACCATTCCATGTCTTTTCTTGTCTACATTAAGGCTGTTTCTCCTGGTGGCTGGATTTCCATCTCTTCATATGTTTTTTAAAACTATGTAATTTCTTTTCTGATTAAATTGCTTGTGAAAAAATATCCTCTTGTTTTCTAGCTATGGAACAGGATTAACTCTCATATATATATGTGTTGTGTGTATGTCTGTGTGCATGTATTCAAACCAAAAAGGTAGATATGTATCTTTTGAGTGAATACATGGGAGATGAACCTGCAAAAACAATACAAATGAGTTCCCCAGGAAAATGAAGAAAGAGAGGGGAGAAAAGAGGAACTCAGCCAAATGGTCTTAATTTACCTGTTGCTGATACCACTTACATCTAGAAACATCTAATATCTGTGCCATCATACAGAAGTTTCTGAATGGTATGACCGTTTTGTTCTTTTGTGTGTATTTCTGTCTGTTTCTTAATTCTTTGCTTCTTGGACATATATTAGATTAAGTATATGACTTTCAAGAAATTTTCAACCTGTTCTTAGAACAGGACATCTGTACAAAGCTTGAATTGCTTTGCTTCATAGTTTTTCGTTTCCAGTATAGTGGGAACACTTCTGTTATTACCCATGACTCTCAATCTAGAATTACATGCTACTGGATGCCCATTCAGAAACCTGTACATATGCTGTGGAAATACCAGAGCAAAGCTGTTTGCTTTGCAAAACCTCCACTAGGTGTGTAGCTTTCTGAGCTGTGCAGTCTCCTATAAAATTGAGCAGCAGATAATGCTGTCATAATACATTTGTCTATATAGACTCACAAGACAGTTCTCCTGCCTGCAGAAAATGAAAAGGTTTTTTGTTTACCTTAGCTAAGTGAATAATTCATTACTATTTTACATGTCATTGTAAGTCTACAAACGTCATAGTGGGTAAACTTAAACATGTTTGTGTTGTAACACTTACTACTAAGTTAACTTTTATGTAACAAGTGTTAGTGTTCACTTCATGCTTCCATCTCACCTATGTAGCATGAAAGGCTTTAATTTATTTCTCAAACTGAGTGAATAATTCAGCAGTATTTTTGCATGTCTTCTTACTGTCACTCCACAAGCATGTTGAAGGGACTTAACATTTGTCTTATACTATTTACTACTACATTACCCTCCACATATCAGATGTCACTGTTGTCACTGTTCACCTCTCTGTTGAGTATCAGCTGTCTACTAGGAAATACTTTCAATTTACTGTAGCAGTATTGCTGAGCAGCTGGAAAATAATTTTTCTAACATGTGGCAGAACAAATTATTGCACAGGAGGGGGTTAATGGAATTGTCTGCCAGAGGAATAAATAATTGAAGGGACATGGATCTACTTATTAGCTTGAACAGAGGCTTGATGTCCTAAATTATACCTTGTTAGAGGTAGGGAGCCTACACTTTGTTTTACTAGAAGCTGACTTAAGGAAACTCTGTCACTATACCTGATATTTTTGTCTGTCATATATATCCTAAGTAGCTGGAAAAGTAGAAGTGTTAATAATTCTCACATACAATTAAAATACTACTAATTTTCTCTATGAAAGGTTTTCTCTGTTACAGTGATACAGCAAAGCCAGAAAAGCAGAGCACAAGGTGCCATCTTTAAAAGCAAAGCTACAGATGTTTTATATTAGTCTTACTATTACTGCCCCTAATGACAGGACTTTGTAAAATTTTAATTACTTTCTGTGTTATTTTCGTTATTTTTTTCCAAACATTTTAAAAATTAAGTTATGTAAGTGACATAGCACATAGGTTGCTGTTCTCTTGCAGCATAAAGTTGTGCTTTTTTTCCTATAGTCTTCTATAAAAATAACACAATCACTTAAAATTATATTTTTACTTACTCTTTTTATGTATAAACAGAAGTTAAGGCTGACTGCTTAGAGGAATGCTTCATATTATCTGAATATGTTTATTGCACTCATTTCATAGCAGTACTGACAAAGATAGTTGTATATATATTTTTTTCAACTAAGAAAAAGGAAGTATTTTCTTAAAGTTAAGAGGTTTTTAAAAAAATAAAATTAAATATTTTATTTTGCAGTCTAGCAGAATGGATACAAGGCAAGGTATAGAAATTGCTAAACATATTTAGAGATTGATCGAGTTGCAAAATTATTATAGGTTGTGAGCCAGAGGACTGGATATTTAACATTAAAACAAGCATCTTGAACATATTAGTATGTACTTCTATGCACCTTCAGGCATTTAAAAAGTTTCAGTAATCTGCCTATAAATAAGTAAAAATGCAGGTTACAGACTTCCAAAATCATCTAATACAAAACCTGGTTTCAGCTACTGTTGATTTTACTGAAGCCTTGTGTTCTTTATTCAATCACCTTGGAATGCCAGCCTAAAGTTAATCCAGGAATTCTGATGCAGGACTGCTCTACAGCAGAATTATCCATAATTGCCTCAATTCCTGCTGACTGGTTATTTTTGCACCAGTGACTCAAATTAGGCACAGCTGGCCCTAGCAAGTTGGAGTTTAATAACAGCCAATTGTCAGAAACTAGCTGACGGTCAATGTTTTTGTCTCAAACGGGTGAAAGGAACAGTGACACTTCTCCCCCCCCACTTCCTCCGATGCCCCATTACAAGTAGGTATCTACTTTCTGAAGCTGAAGAAACAGTAAGTTGAGTAAGCTTTGTCTTGTGGGAAAGCATTCTTTTCCTGCTAAACAGTTACCATACTATTGAGATGTCTGTGCTAACCACGTGAATGTTAACAACAAAGTACAAAAGAGATCTCCTTTGTTTTTGTACATAGGCATTGCGCATTGACCAAATGACACTGAAAAAGTAAAATTAGGTTTAATCTGAGAGACTTCTTAATAGATGGATTAGTCACCCAGAGAGCAATGAAATCTTTGCTTTTGAAGTAAGACTGACAGTGGTTGGTCTAGGTACTATGCTAGACCATACACAGCTGTTGTCTGATTTTACCAAGAAACAACATTAAAAACCAGAATAGTGAAAGAGCAGTCCCCAAATCAGCCAGAGGAGAGGCTTAGTGCAAAACCAGCAGCTGTTGATCTTGCTGTCACTTCTAGTTGCTTCTAGCAACAATGCTGTGATATTAGTTTTGTATAAAATGGTACCTGGTGCTCTTTTTCTTGATAGTGATGGGAATGCCTTCTGTGGCAGACTTGTCAGGGCCACTTTTGGTAAGAACTTACAGTGAAGATTATAGTTCTGTCAATAACAGACTGAAAATATTTTGAGAAGTCATGTGTTGAGTAACTTCATAGATTTATAATGTGTGTTGCGGGGAAGTGCTTCAGCTGCATTTTATTCTAACAAAGTGTACAAGCTTTTGCAAAATTCCCTATTTAAATTCTTGCTGCCTATATTGTAACAGAGTGTGCATACTTGTTTTTGAGGATGAGAAGCTTAGATCCTTTACTGTATTTTTTCAGTGCTCACCTGTCCAATTAATATGAACTAATTCCTTGAAGTTAATTAATGTTGCATCAAACAAGAGCATTGATGACAAAAGCCAAATACCAAACTTAGTCAAAATAGAAAAACTACCTTTGGGCAGGGACAGTTTGCATTCAAAAGCAACATGCAATGCAAACAGGCATATTTCAAGTAGCGTTAAAAATTTGCTATCAGAATATTTAGTAACTCCAAAGATATTTGCTCCTTATGTCTCTTCATTACTTTGTGAGACCTTTAAAAATCACAAATGCCAACACGGAGACATTATATCAAGACATCCCCAAGGGTAAGTTGAATAAAAATTCCCTGGAGCCTATAAATCTATTTGAAGGTGATAACCTAATCACTAGTGTGCCTGTCAAATCTCAAGGAAAGTGATAAGTAAAACAGTAATTCTATGAAATATGGACTTTTACTTATCTGGCTTGACCTTTCTTCCTGTTCTTTAACCTTTCTGCCCTTCAAGCCTCAAAAAATGGTTGCATACAAAGAATAATATAATACACAGCTCTACTTGGTAAGCTGGAGATGTTGAATACTTCAATACTGCATTGAATCTTTCACCTACTGAGGATCTGTTTGGAAGCTAACATAATAAAATGAGCATAATGTAGGTGTATTCAACTGACCGCTTGTCCTTTTGTGAAAAAGAAAGGTTCCAGGCCCTATGTATTACTTTGAAGCTAAATTTTGGAAGTAATGTGGGCAAAAAAAAAAATTTAGCTAAGGATGTACTGAGCTCTGTACTGCCCTACTTAAACACTTTCAACTTCAAAACTAGGTCATTCTTCTATATTACTCTAATATTTCTGTTTGTAATTCAGGCAGCAATACAGAGAAACCCAAAGAACTGCAGAATAAACAATTGAATCAAGGTCAGAACAACAAGTTAGTTTGTATCACTTTTCTTTAATCAGTGTTGGTCCGCAACCTCTGGTGACCTAAGTAGATAGCAGCTGTCAATGTAAAAGCTTGACCAGTTCTCCTTAATAAGAACCCTTGTCTTTCACAGATACGCTTAATAAACATTCCAATTAAAGTCATGGGCCAAACAAATATCCTAAATGATGGAAAGGATGATTAAATTTTAAAATTACCAAAGTGACTGAGGGATTGAAAAATACCTGCAGTCTTTAATGACCTGGCAGTTTTATGCAAAACTGAGAGTGAAAATTCAGAAATTGCACACAATTAAATAAAAATGTATTAATATTAAAAAGACCTTTTTGCATTAATTAATTTCTACTTAGTTAATAAAATAACAAATATTAATGTTTGCATGAATATTATTTCACATATAGGAAATTATTATATTAACTTTATTTAAGCTTTTTAATCAAAGTCATAGTTTGAACAATAGTACTATGAACTTCTACAGGTTCACTTCACTTTACTCATGCCATTCTCATTAAATCAGGAGGTATAGTCATGTAAAGAAAAACGTGCTCATAGGCTTTTATAAACAAAGACTTTATATGAAAACTAATAAATTGATTAGAAATTTTACTTTTAGCTGCTAAATCTTGATTACAAAAAATGCAATATATCATAAATTACATCCATAGATGAGTATATAAAGTATTTCTTGAGCTGTAAGTAATTAGCAGTCAGGGAAGAAAAGTCCATTAAGGACTCAGTATTTTTTGTGTGCTACAACATCACAGCAGAGTACATACTTCTCATAAAAGCACATTTCCCCCTCTTGTTATATATTTCCAGCTGAGACACATATTTTGTTTGATTCTTCCACTCCCCCATGCAATTTTCAAATGTAGGAAACAAGTAATGGACAAGACAGGGCTGTAAACAACTCAGGTTACTCTGAAAATTATAATTTACAATTTAAGTGACAGTTTAATTTGGTTCCTTCAGAAGTCTACACTACATGAGGCTGAAATCATACAACCAATGTTTGTCAATCAGCTTTCTTCATATCATTTGTTTCGTTTTTGCCAGCTGACAGTGCAATCAAATCCCTGCTAGATCCTGTATGCAAATTCGTTGGGCTATTTTCTGTATGTTTGTACTGATGAATTTGCTTGCATAGGTCTTTTGTCTTACAGAACTCCCTTTTTTTTTTACTCACCAAAGTTATTGCTCATCATGCTTTTCTTCATTCAAAAATAAGGCATGTAGTGGAAACTAGTCTCAGTTACCTTCTGTCCTGGCTTTAGCCAGGATACAGTTCACTCTCCCCAGCTGCCGCTAGGGGGCGAAGCCAGGCTGTTCAATCCCATGTGACGTCACGCTCGGGATATATCAGGGCAGCAGCCGGGGCGCGGCGGCGCTGGGGTCAGTGCGGGAGCTGCGGTTGTGCTGCCCGGCTGAGCGCGGTGAACAGCTACACTGGGCATTGCTTGTTTTTTTCTTTGTCCTTTTTCCATCATTGTAACTGCCTGCTCTTTGTGATGTTCTGCTAAATTGCCCTTATCTCAACCCAAAAAGTTCTAGAACTCTCTCTTGATTCTCCTCCCCATCCTGCTGAGTTGGGGAGGAGTGAGTAACTGAGTTGGTTACCTGGTAACCTCAGGAACCTCTTTTCTTAAGCTGTATTTCTGGCTCTGGAAATTTTTTATATCCACTTTTTTTTCGACCACACTATATACTTATTCACAAGTGGATATTTTAGCCTTCCTTTTTCACATTGCTCAACACTCTATACAATTATATAAAAACATAGACTTATTTGTTTTATGTATTTTAACTGTTAATAAACCAATTTAGTTTAGTAGTAAACTACTAGTTAGTAACTATTTAAACTGTTAGCTACTGTTATAGTGAGGCAGATGTTGTTTTCTTCCAAACAGCAAGGGATAGGAAGAAAGGAAAGAGCTTCAGATTGTGCCAGGGGAGGTTTAGATTGGATATTAGAAAAAATTTCTTCACAGAAAAGGTTGTTAAGCCCTGGGACAGCCTGCCGAGGGAAACGGTGGAGTCACCATCCCCAGAGTGCTTAAAAGACGTTTGGATGTGGTGCTGAGGGACACAGTTTAGAGGTGGACAGGGCAGTGCTGGGTTGATAGTTGAACTCAATGATCTATAGGTATTTTCCAACCTAAATGATTCACTTTATTGTCTTTCATATTGTATGTATTTTTTTTCTCTGCTGCAGTCTTATTCAGTACCATCTGCTCTCCAGCTTGATTTTATTTTGTTTTTGTCTTTAGGCTGTACTAGCAAGAACCTAAGTTTTTACACATTTCTAAGGTAGCAGATTCACCTACTATAATACATATTGCAAATAAATGTTTACCTGATCTGCTACCAGATCAGGTTACTGCAAAGAGAAACAGCTATAGAGACCCAGAAAGAAATGAGATATTTTTCTAGATGTTATCTTTGGACAGTTCTTATACTTTAATCTAGCTTTTCAACAAGAGACCTTTTTGAACTAAATTTATATAGAGGTACTGTACCTTAATCAATGTATTTCTCAGGAAGTCTCCTGGATTTTATTAAGTTACAGAAAATCCAAATGACACAAGATTATTATACTCTTTGGAGTTACAGATTGAAAAATGCATTTATCAAGTACTTAAGGCCATCTGAGCCATCCACCTACTTAGTTGGAGGATATACTTTGTTGCCAGAGGTGTAATATAATAACAGGATTATTGCACTAGCACCTTTTGCTCCCTTAACTGTGAGCTTTTTTTCCTCTTAGCTGTGATTTCTGGTTGCCAAAGCTTACTTCATCAGCAGAAAGGCACCTTCGTAACACGTCACTGCTTTATATATTTGTGTTTAAGTTGGTAAGGACAAATCAGATTGTAATTAACTTATAGGAGTAAAAGATGTTTTATGATTTCTAGTAGCTAAATACTAGAATAGTGTTCATCAGTCTCAATAGCAGTAGTTAGTGTGGTACATGTTGCAAAGAGGCAGTCTGAAGTCCTTGAGCCCAGCGTTGCACCTCTGTTCTTGTAATGTCCCGGGGACTCCCTTTGCATCCCCAGATACCTCATGGATTTGGAACCATAGCAGTGAGGCAAGTGAATTGATGAACAACAGCTTATCTGAACCACAGTGTATACTGAGATAATGTCACTGAGATTTTTATCCATGTGATTTGAAAGAGATAATCAGCAGATGTGACATTTGTAGGGTATTTTGACTCTTTGTAATACATTCAGGGTGTGAAACTGAAGAAGTCCTAATTCAAGTATAATGCAATTGATGCAGAAATAAATGTATCATTTGTACAAGTTCATGCAAAAACTTAGTTGTTTGTAGTTTTGCTACAGACTTCAGGGTTTGGGATTTTCAGGTTCTGAAATTTTTGTAGGCTTTTGTTTTGTTTGTTTGTTTATTTTAAGAATTGCTGATACATGTTTTCTTTCTTTAGACGGTGTTAGGATTTAGTAATATCCATAAGATTGGTAGTACAAAAACCAGGTGAAATGTAACTGTTTCTTCAAGTCTGGAACCAAAACTGAAATGCTTAAATATTGACAAGGAAATGTTTCTACAAACTGCTAAGAGATGCAGTTTCCAGAGTTTGCCCAAGCCTTCAGCGCTTTTAAATTTTTATGTTTTTTTTGTACTGGAAACCAGAAAATTATTTCTTAAAGTACTGTCTTAAAAGGAATTTTTTCTCCTCTGCAGTTCTGTATTTCCAAACTTGAAGTCTAGCTTATATGAAATCTTAAAATGAGTGCAAATAAAATAGAAGTAATAGATAATAAAGTAATATATTTCCATCTATTTGTCATTATGGATTATTTCCACTTTACTAAGCTGTTTGCATCCTGTAACTATGCTAACAAGTTTCTGAAGACTTTAAAAACCATAAAAGCACACTATTTGATAATTTTAGTTTGTGTAATTAGGATATTATACTCTAGGATACTTCTGAACTTTTTGTTTTACCAGTGAGATAATGTAAGGGAAGCAAGGTTTTCCTCAGTATTTTACAGTTAACTCATTAACATTAATATTCTGGAATTTTAAAGCATATGGTGGTCCTTTATTGACCTGGCTTTTTAGGATTTATGTGTCTGACAGCATGGTGTAGGACTTGTACTGGAAGACGTTCTGAATGAGTCAAGCTTGGTTTTTATCACATCTGAAAGCAAAATTTTGAGTTGTTCATGAAATTGATTGCAAATTATTTTACTGCCATAATTTTTAGGATAAGAGAGGACTTTTAAATTGCAATGTCCTTAATAGCAGGCAATTAATAAGTAGATAAATTGAGAAGAAAAAATTTAGTTCAGTTTTCTACTGCTTCACTTCTAGTCATTCTCTATCAGTGTTCCAGAAAAAGCATTAAGAAGGTGATACAATTTCCTGTAATGGAGAAGATGTAAAGATGGTTAATAAAAATATAAGCTGTTACCAATGCTTAATTTTTTCATCATATTTATTAATATACTGAAGATTTTTTTAAAATGCTATTACCAGCATATCCATTGTCAAGATGAGTTGCAGCATCAAGTTTATATACATTTTTTAAATATTTGTTGCAATTAATGAATGCTGTGAAAAAAAAACAAACCTCTGTGGTTGGTTAGTTTGGGTGAGTTAGTGTTCCTCCTGATCAACAAGCTCCTGAACTGCACTGTGCAGTTACAGAGAACAAGTTTTGCCACAAGAGAAATGAATAGCTGGGAAGAAGAGAAAGGTGCCTGGTTTTGACAGGTGCCTCAAGTTAGAAGTTACTCCTCCTTTACTCTGAGTTGTATCCATATTCCTTGAGCTGGATGCTGATCCTCACAGCCTGTTTTCTGCCTTTGTTTGGCAGACTGAATTGGGCCACCTGTACTGATATTTCAGCAGCTTGCATCTGGCATTAAGGCAAATAGAAGCTGTAGTAAAATGGCACAGTCCTTGTCTGTAGTACTCCAGTTAATGCATACTGGAAGCAGAAAAACCTATATGCCTTGGAGCTTTGCTTCCTTTTGCAGAGGATAAGGACTTAGAGATCACGGAAGATATAATGATCAGCTTGCTTCCTTGTCCAAGCTCATTCTTAAGTTTGTTAAAATCATAGCAGAACCAAACACTGTGCATGCATTCATTTCTCAGTTACTTCAGGAGGCATTAATCTTGATAGACTTGTTCCCCTAAGTCATATAAGTCTTGAAAGTGTCACAGCTTCTGGTCCATGAGAACACAGAAACACTGCTGGAAAGATATCTGAGCAGTTCATTGAAAACCACTTGCTTCAGGCATGAATATTTTCAGCCTCTGCATCTTCATATATTATATTGTCTATTGTGCTTGAAGGTAAATGTGATTGTGATTACTTGAAGGCTAGATACTTACTGCCTGCTTTGGTGCAAGGGAAATATACTGACATATACAATCTGCACAGAGTTCTAAGGTCTAGAAGACTGATTGCATTACATATAGTCACATTTGGGGGAAACTTGATGCTGTTAAAACATTTACAATTCTGGATATTTCTCCCAAAGTTTAAGGAAAATTTGCTATGGACAATCAACAGGTTTCTGATTAAATTAATGAAAGAAATAATTTTGGATTAAGGGAGCAGCTAATGTGAAGCTCTCAGCACAAGCTGATGATGTTAAATGCCAATGATGATTGTCAGATAATCCAAGTTGCTTTAAGTTTGCTGAGGACTCCTTCACCATCTTTATTACCTGTCAATAGTCGTAATAGCTTATAATACAGATTGGTTCAAGCTGTGATTCTGTTCCCAGCTGGGAGCCCTAGATAAAATGTCTTAAAATGAGGCAAGTATTTAATACTATTATCTTTGTATATTCCACGCTGACTTACTTCTGTTCTTGTGTTTAATGAGAGATGAATTGTAATAGTTGCTAGACTCTGACAAACTTTTATTCCATGATTTTCTGTAATTTTTTCCTGAATTCATAGTGTCTTTTTTTGCTTGCTTTTTAAAGGCTACTCACTATTAACAAAAGGAGTCTGCTGGAAGTTGATGCTTCTATGATGCTGATATAGCTCAGAGTAGAGTTCTACTTGCTTTGTTTCTTCATGGTACAACTTTATCAGGTTGTGAAGCATAATGTGTGATTATCTACAAATTAACTGTGCTTGTGATAATCTTACACATCTTAATATGTACTCTCCCTGAATGTTTTTGTAAAGTATGAAGTTGTCACACTTACACGTGCCTTTTATACCATCAGATTTTGGTACCTTTCTTGTTCAGTCTTTCAGCAGTCTGTCTCATCTACGGGTTGTGCTACATTTTCTATGTGAATGACAAGTTGCATATTTTGTTTCTTGCAGCTTGCTGTTTCATTGTCAGTTTATAAATTTCATGAGGTCAAAACTGAAATTGCATGGAGAGACTAGAATACATTTGTTTGATCAACTGGAAAGATAGTTTATAAAACCAAGGAGTCAATGTTTTTGTTTGGATAGAAGCAGAAACAGCCATGTAACCAGTCTTTTAATATAGAGAAGTTCATTATACTTTTGAAAATTATTGAAATGTCTAGGAAAAAAAATTGGTCTGGAATAAAAATATACCATTTAGGTATTTGTAAATATTAATGAGATCCCCTCACAGTCTCCTCTTCTCTTTTCCCTCTCATACATGTGTACATGAGTGAAAGCTTGGTTATTATGTAATATTAGCTTTGATTTTATGAGCTCCAGAAAAGCTGTAGTATTTTTCTCTATGGTGGTGGCAATGTCTATTAATGTTATCTTTTGTGATTTCATCTTCTCATAATGTCTGAGAGCTCTGCTTTAAACTAGCAGTCTGATTGTGACTGCTGAGATAAAAATTTCAGTGAGATAGAGAAAGCTCACGCTACTATGTGTGACAAATTGCAATGACAAGGCTGTGTTGATAGCAGCTTATGATGTGAAACAAAATCACAACCACAATACCATAAAGATGTGTGCTTAGGGCATCTTTACAGAGCTCAAAGTGAAAGAAGATATGGTCAAAATGTCTGGGAGACACTGTGTTCCTTTCCTGCACTTCTTTTATCACTAGAGCTGGACAGTAGTGTTCAATAAGAATATTTTATGCATTTCAGTTTTTTTTTTCATTTTGATTTTGCGGTGTATCTTTATCTCATCTCCTGTGTAATTGACACAATCGGCATCTGAAGATAGCTAAATTTACTATACAGATATGTTGGAATGTGCAAGTCATTTCATTTGAGTGGCCGAATGATCCAGGTGAAGAGCAGAAAATGGAAAAGGATAAATAAATAAGCAGTTACAGAATGTACTCCATGAAACTTCAGGGGTCTGTATCAATTTCTATATTCATATTTGCTATTTATAAGGTTGACAGAGTACAAGCAGCTATGTTACTGAGTTTGGTTTGTAATAGTGAGTGTAAAACTCAGTTGCCTAAATATTGAAATTCAAAACTTTTTTTTTTTTAACATGTTACATGCATTTGAAAGAGTTAAGCGCTAGCAGATATAAGATAGGATGAATGGGACACCAGCGCTCTTCTGGAATAGCAGCCAGAGCTGACATATAAGCAGGTAAAATGGCACAAGAAACCTATGGTTAAACTGCAGTATTGGATATCGACTTTTATGACAACTGGAATGTGAGGCTCTAGGAATAGCAGAAAACAGCCATTGCAAAACTAAAAAGTAGTGGGATTCAAAATTTGTATAATTTCCATAACCTGAGATGTTATTAAGTCTCTAGCAGAAAAAAGAGTGTCTCCAAATTGAGACACAAATTTGGAGGTGATATTCTTTCAGTACAGACAGATGTGCATTCAGAGCACAGTTGCAGAGGTCCTTGAAATAATTTTCTTTTCCCGACGTGATGTGCTAAAGAAATTGACACCTAAGAGCTGAGTTTTCACCCTTTTGAATGAATAATTGGATCTTTAATCAAACAAGAGGAAAGAAGGGTAGAAAACTATTTACAAATAGGTCCCATTCAGTAAGAGGTTTCATAATTATTTCATTTATTTTACTTATTGTTAACTTTTGTTTGGTTTATTCTTTTTAACATTGCTATCCTAGTTAATTACCATTCAAAGAGTAATTGTCAATTTTTTCTTCTACAGTAGCTGTGGAAGGTGATTTGCTTGCTGAAGTTCAGGCATGTTATGCTCCCATTAAAAAATCTCTGATTTTGTCATTGATTTCTGTACCTTCACAGAGAATACTGTGCAGATATTCTGAGTACAGGCATAAATCAGTTAAGAAGCTTCCTAGAATGCATTTAGAAGAAAAGTAAAACAAAGACAAAATAACTCTCAAGAATCAGAGCAGGTTTTTTCACTTGTTTTTCTCAGTAACACATTGCTGTAGGATGATTAAAACAATGGAAAACTACTTTCCTAATGAAGTGGGAAGGGTGCAAACCAATAATTACTATAAACAGCATTTCTGTTCCTGATTAAAGAGAGAGCAATAATTGATAAAGGAGCATGCAAATATTATTTTCTACCAATAGGTGCCAGTATAAGCTAATTAAGCTAAAACATTTAATGACAGGTTTAAAGCAGACATTAGAAAAATATATTTTAAATACTCCAACAAAATGCATAACTTATTTTAGTGATTATTTGATTTTGGTGTTTGTTTTTTTTTTTTTTTTCTTTAAATAGCTACCTCGTTTCTTTGCCTTTATTTTATAAAGAGAAAAGTAGTCTTTAAATGTAGTCTGGGGCCAGAAGTGGAAAAGAATCATTTTCTCACAGTCATTTGCCAAGTGCATTTTTACCTTCAGAGGGAAAGCTGAAATCAAGCTAGCATACAATATGGGCAGTGTACCGCATCAGCCTCGACATGCGGTCTCTGCAGCTTAAAAATCCTCTAGCATCTGCTGCAGTTTAGCCATCAACTAAGCAAAAAGAGCTGATTTGCATTGGACCTGTTCATGTTTGACTTTCCAGAGACATGAAGAGTGAACTAAGTAACACAGATGATAAATGTATCTCTTCAGAATGTGTCCTTTTAGGTAAGATATAACCTTTCTTGTGAGGATTTTGAGTACTAGTGGCACCAAAGTTTCTGTTCCCTTCCTGCTTTTCCTTCCCTTCGTCTAGTGTAGCTGTATATACACATCATTTGCTTCTGCGTCTAGCTTGTAGATTTTGTAATTAGTGTCCTGTTCATTAAATTAAGGAATTCATTAAAGATTTTTAACTGGCAAAATTTACAAGGAAGAAAAACAGCAGAGGGTGATCCACTACAGCTGAATCTTGGCATTACAGATTTCAACAGCCAAACCAAATTTTTAGAGCAGGAAGAAATAAATATTTCTTGTGCAAGAATGGAGTAAACTACCCTTACAGTCTTTTCTCAGTCAGATGTTTTCACTTAACCATAATAAAGATTGTTTCAAACTCAGCCTCACCAAAATGTGGCTAGCCAGCTTCAAGGGAGTGTCTCATGAGCAAAGCCATGGAGTATCACTCTGCATTTTTTTAATGCAACTCAATTTCTAACCTTCTCCCTTGTAGGTGCCCCGTTGTAGATGTCTGTAGCCAGCCATATAATTTAATCTCACTCCTATTTAGTCTTAATGGAAAGATGACCTTTCCAGTGATTAGAATTGATTTGTTTATAAATCTGTTAGTCTTGCCAGAGCTTTGTTCTTACCGACAATAATTTTGCTATCGTCTCAGCAGTGCCGATACTAATCAGTGTATCATAGCAGCTGTAATGACTCTTCAAAAAATATTCATTTTATTTTATTTTATTTTATTTTAGTTAGTATATATGTGGTATAGCCTTGCTGGATACCTCCTCAGCCATGATCTCTGTTGTTCTCCAAAGCTTAGACAGTGTCAAGCATGAAGTATCCCTTCATCTAGCAAAACAGCCTCTGCTCTACATCAGCAGTACTTTTCATGCAAAATTTTGCTTTGTTTTTGATTATGTTAAACATGGTTGTATCATGATTGCATTATCTGTATATAGACACTGTTGCTACTGTAAAAAATTCAGATAGCATCATTGCTACTTTTTTATGGTACTCGCTAGATTGAATCCTTTATCCATTTTACAGGCTTTGGTTTTTTCAGTGCTGTTTGGGTGGGGATTATTTTTTGTTTTCATTTAGAGCAATTAACTTGAGCTTATATCAGTAGACTTTGTGAGGAGGAGAAGTAATGCGCTTCTCAGATGTAGTAGGGAACATGGAATTGCTTACTGTAAAGCTTTTTCAATGCTGAATGGGAATTTTATATTGCACAGTAGTAGCCTTACATGTGAATGCTAGCATACAGACTTTTGTATAGAGAGGCAAATTTTGAGAAATCTGAAGATACAATATACTGAAGAACATCCTGTTGGTGGCAGCAATAACTTATCTTTAATTTGTTAGAACTCATAGAAGATACACAGCTATTCTGCAGTCTGTAGTGACTGAATGCAATAGTGGGCTTGCTGTGCATTTGAATGCTCTACATTGATTCTTATCTTTAAATAGCTGTTTAATTCAGACTTAAATCACACATTTGGTGTAGTGTATAGCTAATACTTTGCATGAACTTGTAAATTTAGACTAAAATATAATGATATTGCATAGATGTTTAAATTTCCAGAAAAATTATCCTGGTTTTGGTGTGGTTTTTCTTTGGGGGTTAGAGTTGATGGGGATGGTGTTTGGTGCCTTTTCACTTTTTTCTTCTTTGAAGAAGAAACATGATGTAGTAGTTGCATGTTCTTCAGGGTGCAGTAACAGAATTTCTGCAGCTTCTGCGCTCATAGTTAGCACAATCTTGACACTGATTTCACAGCTGTTTATCTAGGGGGAAAATGACAGAAATAATTCCTTGAAGCAGTGTCTTCTATAGAGTAGATAGTTCATAATGGTGTAGTTGCATAATAACAGAGAAATGCATGAGGACACATTTTAACTCTTAATTTGTGTTGCCAATAGTAATTGATCACAGAGGACATTTTGGGCTAAGTATACACTGAACAAATATTTGAAGTTGAAACAAGATGTTTCTTTTAATGGGTTTGTATTATAGTATATGTTTTTGTAAAACTTTATCAGAATTTCTCATCACAAAATATTTAAATGAAAAATAAATGTAAATTATTGTTTCTGAATATGTTTAAAAATGGGTATACCTCGAAGCATTTTCTAAAATCTGTATTATTTTTTTGAGATAAAAGTAAATGGTTTTATTTTTACAAGGAGGACAAACTTATTCTATTAAAGATTGCTTTTTCTGCATTTATGATATGAAAATATTTTTTTCATGTTATACTCTGATAGCCAGCATAACACCAAGGACTATGTTACCTGAAACACAGCTGCCAACTGTCACAGTAAATGCCACTAAATTTAACTTGTGTAAGTGGAGCTGTTCTGATCCCTCTCTTTGTTTTGCCCTCCATATATTTCTAAAACCACTATTTGTGACTGTTTTTCTTGGACGGTAGATCTTGTGGTTTTCAGATGACATACTCTTTAATTTCTCACCTTAGGTCCCTCTGACAGAGGAGATCTGGAAGGCTCCTTCTCTCTACAGATTGTGGAACTATTAATTTTTTAAAAATTCTGTCATTTCTCAGCCAAAGCAAACAATCATTGTCTTCTATTATTTCACTAAAATATTTGAAGAATTCCCTAGAAGATTGTACTATTGGATATATATCTAGAGCTCATAATGTATGATAATATAATGTAGTGTTGACCTATAATACAGTAATAATTTCTGAAGTTGTTTTACATAACTACTTTGACACACATCTCTTGAAGACACATGGTTGCGTGTGTGGTTTTTAATGACTGTTTCTATCTTTCCTAGTCTGCGCCAGGCGGTGGTGAGACTGATGCATAACTTAGCAATGCATTGGTATAGCAATGACTCCCAGCAGCAACTGGTTGCGAAATGTCTGTCAGGATTACGTGAGGTACAGATCTGTACTTGGCAAAGGACAAAATCAGTCCAGACAGAAAGGACAGACAGAAAACAGCTGTTTGCAAAATGTTAATGAACTATCATAGCTATTTTAATTTCAACCATCTGCACTCAAAAAGAAGACAGTCTGTCCAGGAGAACTCTATCTGTTAGAAGAAATCTAGACTATACTAGAACACCTGGGTTCTCATCAAATTCTGGCTGCCAGTGGCTTTATAACAATTATTACTTCTTGGGTAGTAATCCAAATGTTAACTTCACTGTGATGTCTTGGAGAAAACTGAAGCCATTCCTGTCAAGCACAGTGTGCTGTGTACAGTTGTATGTGTGGGTGTAACTTTATCGCAGTACTTACCATCTTTTCACTTCTAAAAGAAATTCTTATGTTTCTGGTGCTTCCACTTCTAAAAGCAGATCAGCCTGCAGGAGCAAATCAGCCTGCTTCTTTTATCTCTTTTTCCAGCACTGCCACCGATTGTACCAGGTTACTGCAGAGATGAACATATACTTTGCTAGACAACATGGTTTTGTTGGTTGCCTGGATGGGGATTTTATTCATTTTTTTTGTTCCCACTCAATCTCAGAGATGAATTTCTGAAAAACACTTCAAACCAATGTGCAACAATGGGGATCTTTTTTCTCTCTAGTTACAAAAGAAAAAAAAAAAGTGACAACATTTAACAATTGTCACCATCCCTGGCAGTGTTGAAGAGATGGGTGGATGTTGAACTTAGGGAATTGGCCTACAGGTCAATAGGACTAGGACAAAAGTTGGACTTCATCTTAAAGGTCTCCTCCAGCTCAAACTATGATTCTAATTGAGTTATGTATCTACAAAATCTCAAGGCTTTTAAAAATTAAGTAATTGATTTTTAAAGAATTCCTATTTAGTAAAGTAATTGCTATGTGTAAATTATAGCACAAATTTGCACCCACCCTTTTTTTTTTAAGTTACAGGATATATATTTATGTATACTTCATACCATGCAAGGTTAGTACAGAATTTCCTGTATTACTGTTTTTATGAGCAGAAGCGTAACTTGCAGGACTCTTTGGACAGTTGCAGAATATGTGTTTGTGATCATTAACTTTCCTCAAACACATCCAGCACACTGTGTTTTGTTGCTTCATAAATGCAAGGTACCTTGCATCCAGGGGTCCATAACAATGTAATGAATACCATAAATTCATTGTGTTTTTATTTGAAGTAATTCTTCCAAGCTTGTAAATGTTTTTTTATCTCAAAATGAAATCTCAAGATGTGAATGCCTGTTATTTCCTTGTCCTTACTTTGTTTTGCTAAATATGAATTTGTATCTCAGTGGTAAACTATTTCTTACTGTGTTGTTATACCATATCATATTCTTAACTGAAGATAGGATACTTAAGGAGTTATTTTTCAATTGGTTTGTTGAATTTGTGCTACCACCCTTTGCAAAGGAAGTTTCCCAATATTTTGTAGTTCTAGAACTAGAAGTAATTTTCTTTCTCCTGAATGAATGGTTAAAGAATTTTCCTATCCAGTCTTTAGTTGCTGTTTTTAAGTCTTATTTTTAAGCATGAACATTTTAACATATTTGGCTGCAATGAGAAAGGAAAATACAAAGCACATGCAGGCTGATTTTCTTTGTTGTCTATATTAATAGCCAATTACTTAAGCCAAGATCCATGCCTAAAATAATACAGTTATTGTCCTAATCTTTTTCAATATGTACATTGAATTGTGACAGAATTGTTTATTTTTTCTGTGAAGATCAATTCTTAGCTTCCCAATAGCTCACTGCAGACACTACAGAGCAGGATAGGCAGGGACATTTTGATTTGCTAGATTGGAAGCATTTAGCATTTGAAGAATCAACTAAAATGCAGTTGGTCTTTTCTGAGCACTTAAGGTGGGTGATTTTATGCGTCTTTCTGAAGATTCTTTAACTAAACACATTCCAGAAGGAAAGAGTCCTTGAGATGCAGCCAATATTCGAGTTTTTTTTCTAGGAAGAATTTTTGTCACTTACTGTGCCAAGCTGAAGAGCTGTGTGGTGTGCTGAGACAACAGGCTGTATTCATTCGTCTTCAGATCATGATGACCTCTAGAGTATTTATCCTGCTAAATTTTCTGTCATGCTTGTTTAACTACATAAAGTTAATGGAAAAGTATTGCTATCGGGCTGAAGAAGCAAGTTTTATGTAACTTCAAAGAAGTTACAGGTGCTCATTCTCATAAGCTGTTTTTATATTCTGCTTTGAATTGTGTCCCTATCATATTTAAAACTTGAGACTGTTCTTTCAAGAAAAGGGCTGGATGAGTTGAGTAAAATGTTTCGTTCCATAGTTATGTTCTTCATACTGACTGATTTCAGGTTACATATATCCACAACAGTCAAGGTCATCATTGTGATTTGATTGAAATAAATTCTCTTAAAATGTCAAAAACATAGCTGATAACATGACATAGAAATTTTATGGGGAGTTGACTAAACAAGGAAGTATGAGTGGTGGTTTTCTGTTTTTTTTTTAAGCTGGAACTTGGCTTCATTTAAATTCTTAAATATGTCACAGTATGATGGGAAAGAATTCTTTAAGAATTCACTGACAATTTTAGAGACTTTAAGTTTGTAGTTCTTCAGTGTTAGACCTTCAAACTGATTTGGCTTTGTTCTGCAGCTTACAAAGCACTTGCTTAATTAGATTAGCTTGCCATGGACTCTCGGCATTTTCAAATGTTAGTGGCAATAAGAACAAATAAAATTATTAATCTATATATAAAAAAGAAAGAGATGAATGGTCCAGTTACCCTGTCATGAAAAACTCTGCTATAACCTCAAGGTCTCTTGTTGCAGTTCATTTATGCAACTACGGGTTATACAAATGTGTCTACTGGAAGGCATGGAAAACTTACTATGGCATATATTTAGAAATCTACTCTTTATTTAGAAAATTACAATCCAATTGCTTATTTTGCACTTACAATGAGTACAAATTTTCCAATTCAGAAATGTGAAACTGACCTCAGGAGAACCTTATATCCTTATTACAAACATTTAAAGTTGACATTAATATTTATTTCAGTAATGTTACTTCAAAGTATGGTCTGATGTTTTAATTTTGCATGACATTTGAGAAGCAGCACAGTCTAAGTGATTTTCTGTAAATACGTTGACTTTATAATATTAAAGACTTTATTCTTTGGTGGAAGTTAATAGCACTGTTACCATGGAACACTTATTCCTTTAATTTCATGTAAATTTAAATTTTATGATGTTTGCTTCTTCAAGATTATATAATCTCTTTTTATTGAAAAGAATCACAATTATGCAAATGATGATATCCAAGGAGACAAGCAGCAATTAACTGTAAAAGACAGGCTGTTACCACAAGAGTTTACTCTCAATGAACATAACAGGACCTCCTTTAATAAAAACCTTTCTTTAAAGAAATCCATTTGGCATAGTTTCTAAAAGAAAACGATTCATTCATGCAAAAGTTTCTAGTCTTAAGAGTATGTTCAATAGCAGCTTTGGTTGTTCTTTTACTCAAAATGCTACATTTCTGTACATGGAATGGGAAGCAGAGACAGCCACAGCATCAGCACAAACCCTGCTGGCTTTGTCTCCAAGAATGCACAGAAAAGATTTGCCTTTCTACAGGAGGCTATTAATGGAGAAAAATAATCATCTGTAAGCATGGAGTTATGCAGTTTGATAGTCACCAGTCATAGCTCTGGAAAGGTAAAATAATACTCAGAAGAGCTGTGTGGATTACTACTAATCTCCCTGCTGAAGTCATTTATTTGGATCCAGCCATGTGCCTTGCATTTCGCTTACACTCCAAACGATACCACAGTCTCCTGCGTGCATTGGAATGCACCTAAAAATGTTCACAGATGGCTTGAGAACATATGTAAGAGCTCTCTCTCTTTGGATATCATCCCTATGCTTGATAGGAGAGTTACGCTACTCCAGATATGGGCAGATAATTGTAGACAGTATACAAATTGCAATATATTAGAATTAATTTTGTTTTCCCAGTTTCCTGTGTAGTGAACTAGGCAGTGTTGAAAGAAATAGCAGCAGGTTTCTGAGGGGAAAAGGGTTTTCCTCAGTAATTTTGACACTGTGAACTGTTAAGGAGCCTCAAGGGAGATTGTGGAAGGAAACATAGGAGTAGAAGGTGGGATCTGAGCCACTTAGCAAGCAAAGTGTGTCACAAATTACAGTGTAGCACACTTAGAGCAGGCCTCGTGTATGAGCTACTAAAATCCTCTCTACCACTGCATACTAGGTAAAACATGCTACACTAAGCACATTTTCCCTTGATTCTTTGCCAGTAATAGGTAGATATGAAGAAATCTGGGAGTCATTCCATAAAGAAAAACAGATTCACTTTTCCTCATCCATTTTCTGTTTTCAGTGACTTGGCTGAGGGTGAGCAGCCTGGACAGGGCTGTTGCTTCAAACACAGTTGTTACACTTGTCCCCAAGCTCAGGAAAATCTGATGGCTGCCAAAAGTCTGAAGAATGTTAATAGATTCTGTGTACTTTAAATCACAAGAACTGCCAGAAATCTTCACAGCTACAGATAATTGTGATTGGTTCACCTGAAATATGTTTTTCATTAGTGTCTTTCCCTCAATGACAGTAAAAGATGAAATAAAAAACTTGCTCCATTTAAATAGGAAAGTAGGTTTCAGTATTTGTCTGATAACTGGAAAATAGACATAATTTTACAAGTTTTATTTCCACGTTCCAAAAGATTTTATGTGTTAGATAAATGTAGTAAACATTTAGCTATCACACTTTCTAGGTAGGTTAACACAAAAAAAAAATAGAGTTGTTCAGTGGACTCAACGTTTGAATCTCTTCTTGTACATGGCTTTTATCTGTTATAGTAGTTGTACATATGAAGTTGTTTACTGGACAATTCCCTATTCTGAACATGTTAAACAGGGACAACATTAGCTTAGAATAAGAGTTCCTCTTTTTTTTTTTTTTTTTGTCTGTTTTTATCAGTTTGAGGGTTTCTTTTCATGCCTTGAGTAGCACTAATGTGTTAAAGGATTACTCTTCAATTAGAGAAGAATGTCAGACAAGTGCCAATAACGCAGGTGATATATTTTCCTGATACATTATGCTGTGGTTAAGGTGCATCTGGGATGACCATAGAGAGTAATTCCAGAAAGTTTTTGATACTGGAATAAGGTTGTAATAAACTGTGTGCAGCAGCAAGGGGCTGCTGGCATTTCTATGCAATGTGAAGTCAAGGAAAGGTGTTGACCTCTAAATATTAATTATATTTATGTTTATCCTTACATTATGCTTTACCCCTACATTGCTTATATCCCAAGACATTAAAGGCATTGCAACTTGGACAGTCTCTAAATGGGGTCACTATATTTGATTCAATGAATATTATGTAAAGAAGTGTTCTTGACCATATCTTTAAAAAGTAACACACTTTGGAGGTCACATATGATAACATATATAGAAAAGGGCAAGGTGGACTCTTGCCCATCTAAGTGTAGTTTTGAATTACTATTTTCTAAAAAAGGGAGTTCTGCATGAACTAAATGAACTAGTAAGGCAAACTGCCTGAAAAGCCAAGTTGCAAAAGGTTGAAACTTTCTTTATACTTTATTAATAAAAATCAAACCCCAGGCAGAAAATAAGCATTGATGATGATCATTTTGTAATGCCTGTACAGCAAAAGGAGAAAAGCAGCTATTAAGATATATTATAAGCTGGAGGAACAAAAAACATCTACCTTCTGTTAATTGCATTGGCTCAAAGTATAATGTTTCAGGATTGGGGTTTTTTTGTTTTGTTTTGTTTTTAAATTCGTAGAGAATGTGAAGGACTGAATCTACTTGTAATTAAATAACAAACTTTGCAGAGATTGATATAATGCACAGAAAAGCACGGAACATTTAAAAAATTACTGGGGTTTTTAACTGATTATTCACTTGTGACAAGTCCCTATGTATATTATCTGTAGAGATATTTTACAGGTTACAACTTTGATAAATTATAAAACAGAAACATAGTTTTGATCTTTATCCTGTTGGAAAGCTGTTAGGGAACAAGAACCTTAACATACAGCAAAGGCAAGAAGAAAAGTTTAATGTTTATGGAAAGGTTATTTTGAATTGCAGAAGCAATGTATAATACTCGAAAAATATATTTGTGATTGATGTGTATGATATTTAGCTAAATTTTTTAAAAACTCTGTTGGTACACAGATGTCTCTTCCCTAATTTTACTCTTTCAGTTTATAATGACACAAACACTGTTCGTTTGATATATTCTATGCTGTATACTAAAAAATAATCCTCAAGCCAATAAGCTCCTAAACCATAACTCAATATACTATTGGTTTGGGGGAAAAAAAAGTTTTATAAGATTAATTATTTAGATATTAACCAATTTGTATTTGCATTCTGATATTTATTCTCGAATAATGAAAAAAATCTTTCGGTTTTATTTTTTTTTCTACCCAGATACAGAGATTGATTGTATTTTATATCACTGAGCATGTGTACCAGCAGATCACTCCTCATCAGCAATCTTGTATAATCTTTTTCAAATTTATCTTTTTGTTCTTTTTTTCTTTTCATGTGGAGACAAAAAAAAAGTTATTTCTGATATTGCACCTCATTGGCTGATACCTGTCATATTTCTAGGAATCGCTAGCAAGGTTATAGTTTAACATGCTACGGCATCCAGCATCTTATTGAGATTTCTTCTAGATTAGACATTTCACAGACTGGGTTTTTTTGGTTTTTTTTTCCTTTTTTTTTTTAATCTTCCAGAGTTTCAGAAGTGTGTGAAACATAGCTAAGCTTGTTGGTATTATAGAATTATTCTAATTCTTTCAAAGGAAGTTTGTCAAAAAGAAAATCCTTAATCCCTCAAAAACTCTCTAGTTAAATACAAAGCCCACTACAACAAATGAAAAAGTTTTTTTCAGAAGGGACAGAATTTATAAGAAAAGCTGAGCAAACCCAACTGCTCAAGATTTGAGATGTCTCTCCTTAAATTTGTCAGACTCCCTATCTTAGGATCTTGTACTTATTTGTTTATAAAACACTCCTAATAAATTCAACCAGGCAAAACTAAGACCATGCTGAAGGCAATGGTGCAGAAAAAGTACTCTGCAAAGCTTGAGCACAAAGCCTGAACTTAAGAATATGTGATAGATGCAAAGTTCTTTGAAGTTAGGAGGTAGGAAAGGGAAAGTCAAAGAGGAATGATGAAACAGAAATAAATCCTGAGCATAATCTGAAAATGTTTCAAAGTTAAAAACAAGCTAAAAGTAAAAACTATCTTGTATAAATGTAATAAAAAGATTAACTAAAAAAACCCCCTGATTATGTTACTTCAAATTGATATAATTTATATTTTCTTTTCCAGAGACACTTAGAGGCAAAATATAACATGAGTTTTGTATTTGTGTCTGAAAGAGGAAATAGCAACTGCTAAGTTCAGTGTGTTTTCAGACATTTCTTTTTGGCTTTTGATCATGGTATAGAATAGTAGCATGTACTGTTTTTGTAGGATCACTTGTAGATAGCTGGCTGAGTTTCAAGTCCTTTTTCTCTTGGGAAGGCAAGTCTTTTTTCAGCTTCTTAGTAATTAAAAAGAAAAAAAACCACCAGACTCCCACTGTGAAGGTGTGACATATCAGCAGAATTTTTATAATACTGGAACAGAATGATTTCATAAGCTTTGGAAGAACAAAAAAAAAAAAGAAGAATCAATTTGGTGCTTTAGTTCTTCATTAGATCGTATTCTGTAGCTACTGATTGCATTCTGGTGTGGTTGTAGTTTTGTAACTTCGAATTTGAGCCTTTGTGTTAGAATATGTATGTTTATATGTTAAACTCCTTTTGGAGAACAGCTTGCTTTCTGTATTTCAGCTATATTTTACTTGAAATGATAAATGCTTTTTATTTTTTTTTAACTTCTCAGTTTTGTTATCTAGTCTATAACTGTGTTTTTCAGTCTTCCTTAAAATATGTGTCAACTAGCTATTCTGAATTCCATAATAGATTACTTGTCTTGAGGTGTGGTCATTCAATCTTTGCTTTATGTAATGAGCAAAGTGGAGTAGAAAGAGACTTCCAGTAGGAAAATTACAAGCTGGAAATAGAGGTATCTGCTTTACTTTTTCTTGTTGGTTATTTGTTTTTGTTTGTTTGTAATGAGAGAGCTCTTACATATGTTCTCAAGCCATCTGTGAACATTTTTAGGTGCATGTTTGTTTTTTAAATAATCTTTACAAATTTCTTGAATGTCAAATTCTTCATGAGAGGATGATGAAGGATAACAAAGCAAGATCAATGACAGAAGATAAGAGAAAGATGTAGATCTTCTTTCCTGTGTATTATCTGACAACTTCTGGTTTACTGCCACACTAAATTGGTACCTTGTAAAGCAAAGTACTTTTCTTCACAAAAGCAGCTATTTTACAGTGTTAGGAAAAGGAGAATATGCAGTTTTACATCCCTCAATGCAAGAGAGCACAACACAGATGGAGAGAGACAGTCATCTACTTTCTCTGAATTTATTGTCTTACAATGACAAACCTACATTCACCTCTTTCTGACCCTTTCTCTCTCTCTCCCTCTTCCCCCTTCTTTTCTGTAATGTTTTTGAGATCTAATCCAATTACTTTGCAGTTTGCCTTCTCCATGCTTCAATTTTCCTTAGAGAATGTTCGAAAGTGTTGGGTTGCATGTTCTCCTTTTGTGGGCTGCCTAAAGAGTATCTGTGCTTTATCCCTCTTGAGGAGAGTCTCGTGTCAGACACCCACAACAGATAGCAAAAGTCTGTCTTTGACAACAATACATATACTGACCTTCAATTAAGCTGCAGGTTAAGACAATACTGGAAAATCAATAGCTCATTTTCTGTCTTTTGTGCTCAGATTTTGAAGTTCACTAAGATAAAGGATGACAATGCTAAAGGCAGGACTCTTTCTTGAACAGCCATTGATGTTGCCACAGGCTCAAGGGCCAGGTACGGCCTAATCTTTGCAAAGCTTTCAAATACCAATATGTCAATAGATATCAACTGTAACTTTATACAACATCTGATCTCTCTGAATTTTCATCAAGTAGCATTTTCTGTTCTCCTCCAGTCTTTTGACCCAGATATTCCCAGGAAGGCTCATGAGTAATCAAAATTCAGTTCATTGGAGGTTATAGTTCCTGTGAGGAAAATCTGTAACATGAAGGCTTAAACTGTATCTAATTTTTGGGTTCAAGCCCTAACTTGCAGGTTCTGTGTGTATGTGTGGGAAGGGCAAGTCCTGTTTACTAATATAAATCTACCCTGATAGCTGCTTGCTTGTATCAGTTCTTTCTGGAGAGTTGAGCTGGGAGAAATCTAATGAAATTCAACAAGGGCAAGTGTAGAGTCTTACATCTGGGAAAGAGTAACCTCAGGTACCAGTACAAGTTGGAGAAAAAACTCTTAGAGAACAGCGTAGGGGAAAGGGACCTGG
>WBNH01002446.1:48259-86659 GCA_013401255.1 Urocolius indicus | reverse complement strand
TTCTAGATCTAAACTCCTGGCCTTCAAGCTCTCCAGCACGTTGTGCAAGTCCACCAGTTCCCCTGAGGGTGATTCCCACGTTGTCAACCTCAGACATGAAGACAGCAGGTGAGAAGCAAACTAGGGGTCAATAAACACTTAAGGGTGAGAATAACTTTGAAGACCTTACAAGAAATCAGCTTGAAAGTCTGTGGTTGGATGATAAATCTTGCAATGCTTCACGTTTGCAGTCTCCATCCAGAACACTTGATTCTTCTTCCAGTTCATCTGTTTTGGGGTGGGTTTTTTTACCCCTGGTATTTGAAGACAAGAGCCTGCAGTTTGTGTGGCACCACTGTTTTCTCTGCTGTATTTTTTTCCTCTAATGGTTGAAGCATCAGCATAGTCCAGTTAGAAACGTTTTGGTGTATGTGCTGAAGGAATCCTCCCTCAGCTTTCTGTCGTCAAGTCTGCAAAACCATCCACGTGCTGCAGCCAGCTCTCACTTCTTTTCTCTTCTGCACTTCCTTCAGCAACTAAATCTGATGACCCAAGGAAGAAAGTGTTGGGTGATCAAAAGAGTGAAACTCTAACAAGGAAAATGTAGCTACTGAAATGTGCAGGTTGGGGATGGATAGACAGAGGCACTGGAAGAACTCTGTAAAGCCAACAGTAATGGGAAGCTGTGCAGATCATCTTTGATGGGTGTTTTTTTTTCATTGCAGACAAGATAGAACTTGGGGACAGCGACCTGAAGATGATGTTGAGGAAGCACCATGAGAAGAGAAAACATCAACCTGTAAGATGGGAAGAAGTCCAGGGTGGGGGCAGGACTACGTTTTGCTCTTGTCTCTTAAGCTGTTAGCTGTGAAGTTCAGGCTGCTTCTGAGTGCTTGCTGCTCATAACCTGTGTTTAATTGCCAGCCTTACCTACCTGACTCCCGTTCTGTTTAGAAGGGAGTTGTGATTATAGTGGGGCTGGGTTGTGATTTTCAGTGGTTAGAAGAAAATAAACAAGTAAATAACTTTATAAGCTGATCCTGGATACATTTGAGTCATTTTAGGTTATTTTACCCTTGTCATTCTCTTAACACTTTGTCCTTTCTCACTTTTCTATCCCATTGTCCCCTGTAGGACCACCCTGACCTAGTGACAACAGACCTGACTCTTGAGGACATAATGGCTCGAGTAAACGCTGGCAGGAAAGGTTCCTTTGCAGGTGAGTGGCTTGGCCACAGTGCTTGTGTGTTGTGTGGATAGAGGGTGTCCTGTGGGTATGAAAAGAGGGTGAAGATGTCCTTGGGAGGTCGGTGTGCCCTTTCTCTCTTCCCAGAGTTCACTAACTAACCTCTGTGGGTTGTTGTGATTGCTTGCAGACAGCTTCAGTTTCTACTGAAGGTGTTTCCAGCTAATTGGTGACAGTTTCTCTCTCTGCTCTGAGCAGTTACCTTTCCCTTTCTAATTTCATATCCACTGGGTTAAAAACCAGA
This sequence comes from Urocolius indicus, assembly GCA_013401255.1. Taxonomy (NCBI): domain Eukaryota; kingdom Metazoa; phylum Chordata; class Aves; order Coliiformes; family Coliidae; genus Urocolius; species Urocolius indicus. The sequence continues at coordinate 85,190 of WBNH01002446.1, read as the reverse complement.
GGTTTTCTATTAAAATGGAGTGTGTCGAGGAGGAAGAGAGAAACTGATTCCTGACAGTGGCTGGGAGGGTAGAGTGAACTGGTGGTGGATAAGTGCACACTACCCCCATTTCTGATTCTGTGTTTAAATACCGAGCTAGTTCACGATTCCCAATGAAATGTAACTTTTTCCCGTTCTTCTTCTTGCCTTTGATCATCTCTGAAGCCTTATTCGACCTTGCAACCCTCAAGAAAAAGGTGAAGGAGAAGGAAGATAAGAGGAAAAAAAGGCTGAAGGTGATTAAATGCGAAGTGGAGGATTTGGCTGACTCTCTCAGCAACGCAGATGGAATCCCGTCAATGTCTAGGGATCATTCCCCTCTCCCTCTGTCATCTGTCAAAGAGGAGTAAGTGTTTCAAAGGGGCCCTGAGTGCCTTTGCGTGGATGGAAAGAGAGAGACAGCACAGATGTCGCCGCTCAGATTCATAGTGGACCTCTGCAGGCTTTGATTTTGCGCTGCTTGGGATGCGTGAAGTGTGTGATATTCAGTCCCTGTATCTGAAGGTGAAGATATATTCAAGGGAACTTAACTCTGCTTGTGTTCTCTTTTTTGTTTGAAGGCCTCTTGAAGATATGAAGCCATGCCTTGGAATAAATGAGATCTCTTCCAGCTTCTTTTTCCTTCTTTTGGAGATACTGTTTCTGGAAGGACCTGCTACTCTTTCAGTGGTAAGGAGCCCCCTCCTTATCATGAAATCTTCACATGAGCAAGACAAAAGGCAGGGGGGTTTAATCACTATAGAATAGTGTTTCTCCTCCAGAGTCGTCTTGCTGTAAATTACATTCAGATGTAGGATTAGATATAAAGAAAGAAACCCTTTGGGAGCACACACCGCTTTCTCTTTTTAACATGTTGCATACATGTAGTCAGTGGGATCTCTGAAGTCTTTCCATACCCATTGTTCAAAGGATGGTCAGGTACATTCTAAGTATTAAGAGCAGAGATGGTGGGGAAGGTTTTTTTACCCTTTTCAGTGTCTCCTGTCTGAAATATCACCTTATGTTTACTTGAAGAAGTCAGGTAATTTATATACATCTATATATATGTATATAAACCCTTTCTTTGTCTCTGGATATGTTCAGCTGGTTTGGTTTTCTTTCTTATTGAAACAATCACAGGGCAAAATCTTTCAGAGATAATATGAGGTGGGGTTTTTTTTTCCCCCTTCAGCTTGAAGATAAAGTTCTGGATTGGCAATCTTCTCCTGCCAGTGCACTAAATACCTGGTTCTCCTTTGCCTCTAACTGGTCTGAACTGGTTTTACCTGCCTTGCAGTACTTGACAGGTGACAGCAGAGGTAAGAATAACTGTTAAAACACACTAGTGGTGCTGGTGCTTCGCTCCTAATCAGTGTTGGTTTGTGTTGTAGCTCAAATCAGCTTTCAGTTCATCGCTGCAATAAATCATTGCATGGTTGACAGCATTTCTATTCTGAGCTTTCTGACATGCATTTCTTCATTGTAGTAGACTTCTTTTGCATGTGCAGAGGACATAAGACCAAGCTTGATTGCAGAGGATGCAAAAACGTGTGTGACATTGCCTCTGGACAGGCAGTTTCTCCTGTTTAGGTCATGTGCTTGAGGTGGGATGCTTGAAGCAGGAAGAAATCAGCCTCTTGCTGGGGTGAAGGCTTTATGCTTGTCTTTGGAGATAACTAAACTACATGACGCCCTGAGCATTCCACTGGAAACATGAAGCTGGCCCAGCTTTGACCTGGGGCTTTGGCCAGCTGAGCTTCGGGCATTCCTTGCAAACTAAATTACTCTGTGGTTCTTGTTTGCTTAGTAAGGAGTTTGAAAGAGGGAGACAATGTCATGGCCTTTGCAGCTTCATGTTCTCCATCATGTGGGGAAGACCTAGAAATCCCAAGTTCCTTTCCCAGCAGCGTAAACAGGATCTCATCTGACAGCTTGTAGATGAAAGACTCATTACCTTGCTCTGTTCCTGTGCTTGCAGTGTTACTCTGAGGTGTTTACCTCCCCTTGGGGCAACTGTACATTTATTCCATAATGGCTTAAAGTGCTTGATCTGTCACTGTGAGTCTAACTCAACAGCTTGCATTGCAACGGGAGGGTTTTGGGGGGCTTCATGATTGTGTGCTGGCTCTGACATTCACCCTTGTTGCAGATATTCCTTCCAGCTTCTCACCTTTTGTTGAATTCAAGGAAAAAACCCAGCAGTGGAAGTTATTTGGTGAGTAGCTTGTGCTCTTCTGTGGTGTCTACTAGAGTAAAGCTTCCTGGTTTACTCCAGGGCTCCACTTCTCAGCTTGCTGCAGCCCAGAGAGGACCAGCAGAGCTATTCATTCATTGAGAGAAGATGTGCTTTGGAGTCAGGGTTTTTACACAAGACATTAATAGCAGCAGCAGGCAGAGAATAAGTGGGCTCACTGGGCTGTAGTTCTTTATGTTGCTGACCTAACCATGTTAATGTCACCTTTCAAATCTCTCTGAACACCTTCATTTCTGTTCCCCTTTTGTAGAGCATACTTTCCAGTTCTCCACAGTAGTTATTAATTACTGCTATTGTAAGTTAATTAAGCTTCTCTGTGGAGTAAACTGGTGTTACTCTTCTTTTTCAAAGTGAGAACCAAAGAGCAAATTGATAAGTCAATGTGGCCAGGCTCATACTGACTGAATTACAGGTGTCTCGTGGTTTGTGTTCACTCACTCAGCCACTAGGCAGGATTTTCTGTTCTTAACTCTTGTGGTGATGTTTGTGGACTTCAGACTGGCAGAGATCTGGAGTCAGGCAGCTACTCCTCTTGGCCCTGGCTCAGTTTCTGGTGGAGGTTACGTAGGCATGTGTTTCTCTCGTTGCCTCGGTGGCTGGGCTTACTGGTGAGAGTGGAAACTATCTGCAAGGTGGCTGTCTCAGACATGCCAGGAGTTGAAGCAGTCTCCTTGGTACCAACACAGGAGGATAACTTGGTTTTAGCACTTCCCTAAGCCTGGATGTGTTCTAAGTATTGAAATTGGGGCATATGTGAGGCGTGGAAGATGCCTGATGATGTACAGAAAAGGGAGGGGAGTAGGGGATGACTGGAAAGTACAAGCAACCAGCTTCACAGCAATTAAAGGACTTCTGTTTCCTATTTTTTTCCTGATTTCTTGGACTAGGTTCTTACCAAGATCATGAGAAGGAATTGGCAGCACTGTTTCAGCTCTGGTTGGAGACCAAAGACCAGACCTTTTTCAAAGTGAGTCAGAAAAATTCACCTTCTAGCAGGACAAAAGGTGACTGAGTTATAGCTAACTTTGATATAACTGCTTTTTGTTTGATAGGAAAATGAAGACTACTCAGATGCCATAACACCATTTCCTAGAGTGTGAGTATCTTAACGCTGCTTGAAAGCCTTTGCAGTGCATGCTAAAGCTTTGGTCCTTGAGCCTTCAGGTCATGAATAGAGCATATTTTAAGACCTCTGCAGGACTTCATGTCATCAAATGCTTTCAGAATGTATCCAGGAGAATTTGCAGGAAGGGTGAAGTGACTTTAATCCTTTGGGATGTTCTTTGCGACTGTTGTGGGCTGCTTGTTGCTCAGAACTGATGGTGACCTTTGTTTCAGAAGGACTGACTACGTAGTCCGACCTAGCACTGGAGAGGAGAAACGAGTGTTTCAGGAGCAGGTGAGACTCCAGTGCTCTTCTTGAAGCAGCTGGCCACTAAACCAAGAGGGTTTGTTTGGGATGGCAGCTTTATACTGCACACAAACTTGATGCGTGTAAATCATGAGGATGTTTCTTCTGCCTTGAAGTAGGTGTCATAAAACCTGCTAACAACATAGCCTAGCTGCTTACTTCAGAAGCACCTGTATGAGTAGGGAGCAAAAGGGAGTCAAATTGTAAAGCTGGCACTACCAATCTGCTTTGCCATCCTCCAGCATATGAGGGTGATTTGTCTCTGTATTTTTAGGGCCATGAGCCCAAGGAGAAGATGAGTGGCAGTTAAATGCACCCACACACGTAGTGATCTTGTCTGTAGTAGATGCAAGTGTGTATTGTAGGATAAAACACACGATGACAACTCTTCTCCCTGGGGATATGTGTTGTGTGTTTGGTAGAATACCCAGGTTACTTTTTGGAAAGAGAGGGAGAAAGGGCTTGTTGTAGCTGGGGGAAGGGCTATCAGTTGTGTCTTTGGCAAGCTCTGTACGTGACCTCATGCGTTGTACCTGCACCCTTTTAAGTGATGCTTTATATCCTGCTCAGAGCACTTTGGGAACGTCTTGATCCAAACTAAGTTTACACTGCAGCAGCATTTGAGCCTTTTAACTGAGAAACAGCTTCTCTCTGAGGGTTGATAACAACTTTTAGACACAGCACAAGCTTTTAAAGCTTTGCACTGGGTGTTTCTTAACTCAGTTCAACCCTCTTTGTTTGCAATTGCAGGAGCGGTACCGTTACAGCCAGCCCCACAAGGCTTTCACTTTCCGGATGCATGGCTTCGAGTCGGTGGTTGGGCCCGTGAAAGGGGTGTTTGACAAGGAGACCTCCTTAAACAAAGCCAGGGAGCACTCTCTGCTGCGCTCAGACAGACCAGCATACGTCACCATCTTATCCCTTGGTAAGCTGATGGGCAAAACCAGTTTGGTTAAAGGAAGAAGAAAGCTCTTCTGACCCCTCGGATGATGACTTGGGGGAGTCGACATAAAGGGGGACAGTGGACAGACTGGTGTGACATAAATGGAGAAGAAATCAAGCCTGTGATGGAATGCAGGGAGCAGGAAGAATGAGGGAAGGAGGCACGTGTGTTGCTGTCATCTGAGAGAAAACGGGGAGCAGAGAGGAGAGTCCCTGAGGCGCTGATAACTGGAAAACAAAGGGTGGTTTCAGTGCACTGTTATGAAGTTGGGGCATTGCAAAGTCATTCAGTGCTGTTCCTTGATCACTCCCAGCACAAAGCCAGCACAGTTGATGGACTTTAAAATGCATCTTTACAATAGGAAGTGATTGGTCCTTATGGAGAAGTGATTGTCTCCCTGTGCTGGGCCCTGGGGAGGCTGCAGCTCCAGGACTGTGTTCAGTGTTGGGTCCCTCACTCACTGCCACAGGGACACTGAGGGGCTGCAGTGTGGCCAGAGCTGGGCACAGAGCTGGGGAAGGAGCTGGAGACCAAGAAGCTCTCCAGGGTCAGTCTCTTCTGCCCAGTAATGAGTGACCCTCTGAGAGGGGTGTCAGCCCCTGTGCCAGGCTGCCCAGGGAGCTGGGGCAGTACCCAGCCCTGGAGGGATCCCAAAGCCGTGGGGCTGAGGTGCTGAGGCCCATGGGGCAGTGCTGGGCTTGGAAGAGTGAAGTCAGAGCTGGGACTCCAGCAGCTTCAAGCTCTTTTCCAACCAAAATGATTCAATGATCGTCTCATCTCTTGCTCATCACTGAGGGAATCTGGGCAGCCAGATTTCAGTGAGCCCTGTGAGAGTGGGGATAAGAAAGCAATACCGAAGTGTACTTAGGAAGTGTTGGAATCCAGCTGCTGAGTTGCAGCTGGAGGTTGAAGCTCTGCTTGTGTGTTGCAGTTCGTGACGCTGCTGCTCGCCTTCCCAACGGAGAAGGGACTCGTGCAGAGATCTGCGAGCTGCTGAAGGACTCCCAGTTCCTGGCTCCTGACGTCACGAGCGCTCAAGTAAGCTGGATGTCACGTCTGGCCCTCTCTTCTCCTTTAACTGACTGAACCAGGGACCTTTTGTAATTCCATGGCTCCTGTGCTTGCAGGTCAATACTGTTGTTAGTGGTGCTTTGGACCGGTTGCATTATGAGAAGGATCCCTGTGTGAAATACGATATCGGACGTAAGCTGTGGATCTACCTGCACCGAGACAGGAGTGAGGAGGAGTTTGGTAAGACACTGGCTTTGCTGATACCTTAACAACTGAAAGTGGTTCTACATCTCTCAAGCTTTCTTTAGCTGGCAAATGAGCATGAACTCTTCCTCTAGTCAGCCGATGTTAACCCATCAGCACTGAAATGGAATGCAATGTGTCAGCTTGAAGTGTTTGCTTGACAAACAGCCTCCTCTGTACATCCACAACTTCACCTGTGTCTTTGTGGCAGCCTTTTTTGGCTAAGCTGACTTGATCTTTTTATTTGCATTGTTCCATACGTTCGATTTCTTCTCTCAAGTTGAACTTACAGCTCTTACATGGCCTCTTTTCTTAACTCACCTTTGCTCGTGCTGGAGCTCTGATCATTCATTTCTGTTTGCAGAACGGATTCACCAAGCTCAAGCTGCTGCAGCAAAGGCCAGAAAAGCTCTTCAGCAGAAGCCAAAACCTCCAGCTAAAATGGTACATTTCTTTGCACTGCTTTGGGTGGATGCTTTTGGGGTTGGGAAGGAGAGAGGAGCTTAATTTCAGCCATAAATTCTGCACCCAGAGTGGTTAATAAGAATCACTGTGTCATTATCAGTTCATTATGTATAAGAATGTCAGTGTTACCAGTAGACAAGATGAAGAGGGAGCTTTTGCTTCTCCCAGCTTCCACTGTTACCCAGAATTTGTGCTCCCTATCTTAGGGATGGTCTTCCACATCTGTTTTGGAGGTGAACCTGCAGCAGAGTGTATGGAACACATCTGCTGTCTTCCCCATTGCTGTGCTGAAGCTGTCAGGGTTTAAATGGCTTTTTATTCTACTGAATATCTAAAGTTATTGGCAAATTAACCCAGATGGAAACCTGTGTGTTATCAACATCACTGCTGAGGTGCTCTTCTTCCTGAGAACAGGAGCAGCCGAGCACCCCAGCCCTTGAGTTCAAGTAGAACTTTTTGTGTTCCAGCTTATGTCCATTGTCCTGTTGCTAGACACTACAGAAAACAAAGTCACTCCATCCTCTTGACACTCACCCTCTGAGGTACTTATAAGTGTTGATGAGGTCAGACTTATGCAGAACTCAGCTTCAAGTGCTCGCCCCCCTGTCCAAAGTGCAGCAGCCCAACGCAGTCCTTGTGAAGAGCTTCATGCTTGACGTGGTTTCTTTGCAGAAGTCCAGCAGCAAGGAGAGTTCTGTGAAAGCACTGCCCAGCAGCACGTCAGAGCCCAGCCAGCTGAGCCTTAGTGACTCCAGCATGCCACCAACTCCTGTCACTCCCGTGACACCAACTGCACCAGCACTACCAGCAACGCCTATCTCACCCCCTCCAGTGTCTGTGGTTAGCAAGAGCGTGTCTAGTGCCGGATCCGAGCCAGCAAAACCCAGCCAAAGGTACTTCCCTCTCACCCCTCACCTGTGTGAGTGTTATTGTTTCCTTCTCTCTGGTTTCCTACATCTTTAACTGACCCTCTGGGGTTTCTGTTTCCCGCAGCGTTCTGCTGGTATCATCCCCCACCATGCCACAGCTCGGGACGCTGCTCTCCACTTCACAGAGCTCTCCGGGGCCAGCAGCTCCCCAGCCCACCCCTACCCGAGTGCTGAGCCATCCCCCAGCCTCTGGGCTGCCGCAAGTCCGTGTAGTCACCACTCCCTCGAGCCTCCCCACTGCTTCTGCTGCTGCTGCTCCTCCTCCTGCACCAGCCCCAACGGTGGCCCAGCAGCAGCAGCAGCAGCAGCAGCCTGCATCTGTGCCTCAGATCCGCATTCCAGCCACAGCCACGCAAACCAAAGTGCTCCCACAGGTGGGTTTGGCTGCAAGGAGAAAAAAAAAGGGAGGAGCAGCTCTGGTTTCTTGTCTGACTTGTAGTGTTCCAGTGTGGTGCACAGGGATTGCTTGCTCACATGGAACATGCAGTATCACAGAGGGAGAGGGGGATGGGAAGGGTCCTGCAGAGCTCATCCAGCCCCAAAACCCTGCTCAAGCAGGTTCCCCTCGCTCAGGTCACACAGGAACGTGTCCAAGTGGGGTTGGGAACCTCCTGAGAAGGAGCCTCCACCCCCTCCCTGGGCAGCCTGGGCCAGGGCTCCCTCACCTCAGCACCAAAAGTGTGCCAGTGGAACTTCCACGAGCCAAAAGGAGGAATTATTAACCCCTTAGTACTGTGTTAGTCTGGTTCACAGGTTGCCTCTGTGTTTTGCCGTAGGCTGTGATGACCGTGCCAGTAAAAACTCAAAGCAGCCCCGTGCAGGTGCAAAGAGCAGGAAGCTCAGTGCCAGGCCAGCCGGGCATCACCGTGACAGGGCTGTCTGCAGCAGCCAGTGCTGCTGGGAAGCCAGTCACCAGCTCTCCAGGCACTTCTGCTCCAAGCACCTCCTCTCCCACTGTCATCCAGAATGTTGCTGGCCAGAATATCATCAAGCAGGTGAGAGAGGGAGAATGATAAAACAGAATCATTTTGATGGGAAAAGAACCTTAAGCTTGTAGAGTCCCAGCCCTCCCCTCCCCCTCCCCAGCCCAGCACTGCCCCACAGCCCTCAGCACCTCAGCCCCACGGCTTTGGGATCCCTCCAGGGCTGGGCACTGCCCCAGCTCCCTGGGCAGCCTGGCACAGGGGCTGACACCCCTCTCAGGGAAACAGTTCTGCCTCAGCTCCAGCCTCAACCTCCCCTGGGGCAGCTGCAGCCTCTTTCCTCTTGTCCTAACAAGGAGCTGGGCCTCACAAGCTTGATGTTTCCCCTTTGGTGCAACAAATGTGAAAGGATAGTGAAACCTGCAGTGAGCCATCACGCTGCAGAGAGTTACAACCGTGCAGGTTTGGGTGGTTGCTGGTTTTGGTGTATCTGAGCCCCATTTTCACATGCAGGTATGTCAGTCTGAGGTTAACCGTCTTCAGATGTTGATCTCCTTTCCATTCATCGTGTTCAAAATACAAACCACATCATTTCTTAACGTTGCATGGCATTGGGAGTGCCACCAAAACCATCTTCAAGTAGCGTACTGAGTGCCAGTGTCAGCTCTGATAGGGGCAGACATCGTGGTGGGAAGTTTTCCCAGGCCTCTGGCCTGGTTTGATACCAAACATTCCTCTGCTCTCTTTCCAGGTGGCTATTACAGGACAACTTGGTGTGAAGGCCCAGCCTGGAAGTGGCATCCCACTCACAGCCACCAATTTTCGGATCCAGGGGAAGGATGTGCTGCGCCTGCCCCCGTCCTCTATCACCACAGATGCCAAGGGCCAGACCGTGCTGAGGATCACCCCAGATATGATGGCCACCCTGGCCAAATCTCAAGTCACCACTGTCAAACTGACTCAGGACCTCTTCACAGCAGCTGCAGGAAGCAGTGCTGGTGGGAAAGGCATCTCTGCCACTTTACACGTGACATCCAATCCTGTCCAGTCAGCTGATTCTCCAGCCAAGACCAGCACGGCTACTTCTGCTTCTTCCAGCCCAGCTGGAAACACAATGGTTAAAGTGACTCCTGACTTAAAGACTTCAGAACCGACCAGCTCTGCTTTCAGACTGATGCCTGCTCTGGGCATGACTGTGACAGATCAGAAGAGCAAAGCTGTAACCACCGTGGCATCCACTGAAACCAAACCGGCCGCTACTATAAGAATCGTGCAGGGGTTGGGGGTGATGCCACCCAAAAGTGGCCAGACTATCACAGTAGCCACTCACACAAAGCAAGCACCCTCATCCTCAGCAGTCAGCGTGCCTGGCACAGTCCATACCTCAGCTGTCTCTTTACCAACCATGAGTGCCACGGTGTCGAAAGCAGTTGCTGTGGCCTCGGGAGCTGCTGGGACTCCCATCACTATAGGCACGGGGGGCACTGCTGTGCGCCAGGTACCTGTCAGCACCACCGTGGTTTCTACATCCCAGGCAGTGAGTAGTGCTAAGCTTTTGTTGGAGGAGGGTGAGGGAAGGGGAAAAGCTGATACATACTGCTGGTTTATGCCTGAAAACTTACTCTTAAGTGCTGTAGGAGGGGAGGCTGCAACTGATTCTGTGGGTTTGGAATTGTAGCTAGGTGCCAAATGACCAGATAAGAGGCAGGTATCTCTTACCTCCTCCTGTGAGTGAAGCCCTACCCTGTGCATCTCACCCACACCTCTGGAATAGCTCCTCTTGGAATGGTGTCAGAAGTAGAGGTGCTTTATACTTGTATTAACTCTTTTCCCTCTTGGATGCACTTTTCATGCCCAAAAGCTGAAGGTGCTTGTAAACCCTGTCGTTGAAAGCTGCATCAGCTGATTGACATTACAGTTGCTTCCTTAAGCATACAAATCATGGATGGAGACAATGATCCTTCCCAGAGAAGGAGGTTTTCAGGGCTCAGGCAGCTGTGAAGTAAATGAGATGGAGGTGAACTGGGATGAGCCTGAAACAGCACACAGATTCCATCAACAGAGCTGCTGGTAGTTTACTCCCAGGACTCCTAAAAAATAGCAAACTGAGCAGTAATTGCATGTTGTCAAGCAGTTTCTCTGCTGGACTCTCCCAAGGCTCCTCATGTGTTCTTACAACTTCTCTAGGGCAAGCTACCAGCACGAATAACAGTGCCTCTGTCAGTCATCAGCCAGCCAGTGAAAGGCAAGAGCGTGGTGACTGCCCCCATCATCAAGGGCAACCTTGGAGCCAAGTGAGTACTTTGCATCTGATGCTTTTGCTTTAGAAATAAGCTGAGGCAGGTCTTTTGTTGAGTAGGTTCTTGGGGAAGCAGGCAGAGGGTGGAATAGACTTACACACCCTTAATAGCTCCAGTAGCTGCAAGAAAAAATGAATGTGATGTCTGGCAGTAAGCATTAAGTTTGGATGCCCTGGGATGAAGCTTGTAGCAAATGCCTTGAAACCAGCCATTAGATTAGTTCTGTGTGTTTGAACAGGAATTAACACCTACAAATACCCTGCCATTTGAGGCCACCTCTCCCTTAAAGCAGCTAGGGAGGTGTTAACTGCCTCAGTGTGAATTCCTCTGGCATCCAGACATTGAAGCCTTTCTGTTTCTTCTTCCCTGGATTCTGGTAGTGTCTCCCTCAGATAATGTTTCAGGGCTTGGCTGTCCTCTGTGTTCCTTGAGGAGTGTTCAGATCTGATCAGACTCACTCAGTGGTGGGCTAAGGTCCACAATCAGAAGGTTGGAACTTGTGTGCTGAAGTAATTCTCTTATCATAGAGATCAGTGTTGACATTCATTTTGTCCCTCCTTGTTTATTTACCAGTTTGGTGAGGGGAGGGAGGGGGAAAAAAAACCCCTCTGCTACTTCAAATCACTGAATTAGAGAAGTAACTTGACTCTGCCAGCAGCTGAACAATTGGTGAGGCTGAAAGACTTCACCTGCTGGGCTGGTTGTTAACCTTTCACCAATTCTCTTTCCTCAGCATCAGTGGATTAGGTAGAAATATCATCCTGACCACCATGCCAGCAGGGACGAAACTGATCGCTGGGAACAAGCCAGTGAGTTTTCTGACTGCACAGCAACTGCAGCAGCTCCAGCAGCAAGGCCAGGCCACGCAGGTAATGGCACCTAGAATGAGAACAGTGCTTTATTTTTAGGGTTGGACATCTCCCATGAGGACTTTGCACTTGGTTAAGTGGGGTTCCATAGACAGTACAGGCACATGGCTGGGCTGTGGTGTCTTCACAAAGCAGTGCAGCATCACCTTTACCATCCCTCCATCCAGATACAAGTTGTAAATGTAAGTGTAACCCCTCCCCCCCAAAAAAAAAGCCCCATCAGGAAATGTTCCCAGCTGCTTGGAGGATTGTTTCTATGCACCTGTAAACCCCTCCCCCCCACAGCTTCTGCATCTCACCCCTTCTTGAAGAAGTCACCTGGCTTCTTTGCACATTCATTCATCTCTCTGTCTGGAAACTTCAGTGTTCTGTCATTCCAAAGAGTAAAGCTGCATTGAGAGCTGCTAGGAACAAGTGTGTAGAAGGGAAATGTGCAATGGGATCCTTCTTCTGATTACTTGTAAGAGCAGCTGCCATGCAGGTTTTCATTCAAGACCCCTTTTGAGGTCTTGATCTCTGAGGGTGACACCCCTTGACACCATCCCACGTGAACAGGAGTGTCCTTGTGGCACATTCTGTCCTTGATGCTTGGTTTTGTTCATGTAAGTGAGTTTTTTGTTGGCAGCAGAAGCAGATGACTTGCCCTCTTTTGCCTCAGGATGTGCTGTGAGTGCAACATATCTCCAGGTTGTTCTGGACGTGAGGTGTTAGTTTCTTTTCTTTCCAACAGGTACGAATTCAAACGGTACCAGCCTCCCATCTCCAGCAGGGAACAGTGTCTGGCTCTACTAAAGCAGTTTCCACTGTGGTTGTAACAACAGCTCCATCTCCAAAACAGACCCAAGATCAGCTATGAACACTGGCTTGAAAATGGATTTCTTTTCCAAGGACTTCCCTGAGCACCCAGGAGCGCCTGGCACGGGATTGGACTGCATTCTGTCACCTTGTCTGTCTGGAGTCAGCATTTTTCTGTCTAGGTAGAGAATGCCACAGCAAAAGATGCTCTAAAATGTTTCAGTCCAGATGTGTAAAAAGCAGGTTCTGTGGCACTGGTCATTTCAGGAATGTGTCTTCCTCTCCTTTGTTCTCTTCCCACCCCAAAGGGCTCTTTGTGAAGATCATTTCTGTACCTCTTGGGTTGTTTGTAAGCCAAGCAGCTGATCTTGGATCTTCCTTAACCAAGGAAGCTTGCTGGGAAGGGGAAATTCAGACTTCTCAAAGTCATGGAGGAGGTGCCTCCTTCTCCTGGAGCCTGGCTGTCACAGCTTTGACGTTGGTGGCTTAGGACGGTGGCGTGGACACCAGAATTTGTTTGTAACATAGCCTGGAAGTAGGTCCTTAACACATTCAGTGTACTATTTATAGACTTTTAACATGTTTCTCCCTTGTCTCTGAGCTCCAGCTCCTTTTGAACAGATACCATTTCCGTGTCAATTTGCTGTCAAAGGCAGCATGAGAGGGAGAGGTGGAGGAGACCCAGAAAGTCATTGTGTGAACAAACCTGTCAGCAAATGGCAATGCACTGGGGAAGCAAAAAGAGTTCACCAGAAGGATCCTCTAGTTCTCCCTGACAAACCTTATTATCTGTCAAAAGAAGACTGTAGCTTGCTTGAGAAGTTTGGAATATGCTTTCAAATATACCCAAACTACAGTCCTTTGGACTCAGAGCTCTCTTAACCCCCCACCCCCTCACCCTAGCCCTCGGGTTTGTTTTTACCTTTCCAGTTTTATCTCTGTCTCTAAATTGGTTTGAATTTTGCACACAGCAGAGATGGATTGGTGGCTGTTCTGACGTGATCTTGAAGCTTTCTCAACCTGAGATCAGAGGATGTGTTGGAGCAGGAGAAGAATAAAAGAGTGGAAAGCTTTACCAGTCTCTGCCATCTCCTTTTGCTTCTGTGCAGCTGCTTGTTTTGTGTGCAGTCGTTGCCTAAGCCTGCCGAGGCCTTAGAGATTCACCATCTTCTTTGTGAGATGGTTCTTTTTAACCTGCTTCCCTCTTGAAAAGAGGTGGTTTGCTCTGATGACTGAATGCAAACTTGTTTCAAGAGCCAAGTTGTACAGTCCGGTGCTCTCCAGTGCAAGGACTGAATAAGCAGAGCCACATCAGTGCAGCGTTTCAAAGCAGGCACTTGAATCCTGGTTCTTATGCCTCAGGAACAGGAATTGGGAGGGCTACAGGTGCTCTGAGATCACTTTCTTGCCCCACTTTGTCAGTTCTTGTATTGAGGCAGCAGAAAAGCTGCTGTGACTTGGGGAGGGAGGTGAGGACGTTCTGCAGTCCTTTTAGCTGTGAAGTGAAATGAAAGAGGTGATAAGCAACTCCCTGATGTTACTTAGGTGAAAGAGCCTCTCAATTCCAAACACCATCAAGATAACCCTGCTGGTTTGGTTCTGTTCCTAACTAATACAGTTCCTCAGTGTCCAAACCCTACAATCAAGCTCTGAAAGGTGGTTATGGGATGAAGCCCCTTAAATTTCTCCTGTTGAAAGCAGCTCAAGTGAATTTGTCAGTGGACACGGGAGGCTTTAGGAGTAGTCAGCTTAACCAAGCAAGAAACCTGCATCTCAGTTTGTTGCTCTTCAGGTCATCACCATCCCTGCCTCTCCTAAAGTGGTGGTTAAGGAGTGAGCCACCTTCACTTCAACCCTTTCCCTTTGCTTTTGCAGTCTTTGGGGGAAAGCAGGACAGAAGCATCAGTGGCTCTGTGGGCTTCTTCTTTCAAAGGGTTGTGTGCTGGGTTAGGTTGTGTTTGCTCCCAACTTTCAAGAACAAAGTACAGCCTGCTCTGTGCTTCAGAGGACGAGCTGCTTCCACTCTGGTTGAAAAGTAACCCTCAAGCCACTGTTAAGTACAGAGCCCTTGTTTTTTTTTAATGAGTAACCTTGAACTGCTGCACAGGCTGAAGGGCAGAGAGGGGCTCGAGTTGGTGTGTGGTGGGGCTGGGTGAGAGTATATTTAAAGCTAGACACACTGTTCCAGGTGATGTTGACTCCCCTGTCCTCTGTGGGGACTAAAAGCTGTTCTGGATGGAGCACACATTGCAGAGGAAAGAGGCCTAAAAGAGAAAGTATTACACTGACATGACCCATTTTCCCCATCTGTTTTGTCTTGCCTGAAGCTGAAAAGGAGCTCTGAGCTTGGTACAGCTCTGCCATTACCTGTTCTAATGAAATACCTGGAAGTGCAGCCTGTTTTCCCTCACAGGGAGATGCTCATCCGAGAGCCTTGAGCGTTTCTTAGCTCTGAATGTTCATTTCCAGCAGGAGAATAGTGCCACGCCAACTGCTGCAGGCCCTTGAAAGCCTTTCTAACCTTTGTTTAAACGGTGTGTGGGGGGGAAATCTCTGTTATATACCTCAGCTGGATGCCCTCACAAGCCCAATGAACTCACCTCAGGGGGGTGGGGAGGGGTTACTTCAAGTGTTCCTTTTCAAAAGCAACCAGTTAATTGAACATCAAAGCTGTGTCATTTTATAACAGTTGATCCTTCCCTTTTCCTAAGGAAGCCTTTGGCTTAAGATTGGAAGTAAAATGCTAAAAGCTTTGTTACTTGTTTTCCACTTGGCAAACCTGAACCCAAGCAACTAGAAGCAGGGGTGGATGGAGTCAGCTCCTGTACCTCAGGACCCTTCTGAGTGAGCACTGGAGGGATGGCAGCCTGAAATTCAAGACTTTTGCCCCTTGACCTTAAACACAGTGACTTGTTGCAGATTGGGAAGAGCTTGTGGGGAAAGGAGAACTTGCTGCCACATCCTAGATGGCAACTGACTCCACCAGCGACGTGGTTTAATGCTGGGGTTGCCCCACAGCAACCAATTCATCTGAGGTTTACTGGGATCATAGTTATGTGGGTAGGTCAGAGGTGCTGTACATCAAAGGGAGGTCTTTGATGAACCATCCAGCAGGAGCCTGGCATCTTGTTTGCTCGTTTGCTAAAAGCTTTGGGGTGTCATCACTGATGAAGCTCTTTGGAGTACAACCTCAGCAGCAGCAGCATTTCATGGGAGCTTTGTCGAGGGCTATTGAAACACAAGAGTGGTTTTAGTGAACCACAGGTACCATTTGTCCATCCAACCCTGATGGGATAAACAAGGAGCAGAATTACCATCTTAAGAGATGGTAGGGGCAATTCATTTGAGCTCCCTCTGGTGCTTCCCATGGAATGAATCATACTGTGGATTTAAACCATTGCTATCTCTGGACTATAAAAAAGAACTCAGCATGAGGCTTTGTAATGATTTAATTCAGGGATGAAGCATCCTGTGCAAAGTGACCCATTCCACGTGGATTCATCCATAGGAGAATGGGTCAATCTTGCATTCAGCATCCTTCATTGAAGGCTGAAAGCTATTAAATCAGAGGGAAACAGCTCAAGAAACATTGGTGTTTCCTTCTGACTAGAAGCATTCACCAAGCCACTCTGCTTGAGGCTCGCATTCATAACCTTCTAACCTTTACATCTCACTCCAGTTTGCATGTCACCTGTCAGAACCAAGATCCCTGGAGCGGAAAGAATGCTGATCATTCAGAGCTCCAGGATCAGCTGATGTTGCAATACCACACGAGGTGCCAACCAAAGAGAGGAGGCAGAACACCAATAAGTGGACGTGCTAACCCAGAGCAAGGCTGTCACGGCCCAGAGGAGAGAACAGCAAAGCTGCCCAAGGTCACACTGCTTTATACCTTATGCTTGATGCTGCTGCTTGAAGAGCTGAGGACCTGCAAAGATGCTGGCTGAGTTTGAAACCTGGTGAGTTGACCTCAATGCGTTTCATGTGTCCTTCTCAGTGAGTTTTTGGCTACGAGGGGGAAAACTCTTTCAGCTTGTGCTTGGGGGGAGGGAGGGGGGGGAAACAATGCTTGGTATTTATGAGATACATGCACAAAGATATGCTGCTGGATGTAGAAAAGGCACATGCTTGATCACTCAAAGTATTTGCATTTTGGGCTTTTCAGATGCTTAAAGTAACTTCCTTGAAGTGATGGGATCCCCATCCCTGGAGGGGTTCCAAAGCCGTGTAGCTGTGGCACTGAGTGATGTGGGTTAGTGGTAGCTGTGGCAGTGCTGGGGGAACACTGGACTTGATGAGCTTCAAGGTCTCTTCCCAACCCTCTTCTCTGCCCGGGGAGGGTGTGGAGGCTCCTTCTTGGGAGGTTTCCAAACCCCCCGGACACGTTCCTGTGCCCACTGAGCGAGAAGAACCTGCTGTAGCAGGGGATTGGGGCTAGGTGAGCTCTGCAGGGCCCTTCCAAACCCTCCAACTGGGATTCAGTTACAAAAACTTAGGAAATTAGAGGGGCCACAAGAAGCTGGACATGCACATTCAACCCAGGAACACTGTTAAAAGCAAACCTTGGAGTTAACTGCTCATTCAGGCCACTCCAGCTGTGAAACAGAACTCACTTCCTTACAGTAACTCCTAAAGCTGCAGTGACTCAATGACCCATAATTTCAGCTGAGGCCAACCCAAAGCCTGAACTTCTCTGTTCTGTTTAAGGTGGCATGGGGCAGCTCTCCTTGTCTGGAACAAACCCAAGAGAAACAGGTAATGGCACTGCATGGTCTGCCCATGTCTCTCCCCAGCTAAAGCCACAGCCTCAACTGGAGCATTTGCAGCTCGTCAGGCAGACAGGACCTTACCTGACTTGGAATTTTGGGTGTGCCTGAATGCTCAGACGAGTTTTCGAAACACCACTGTGCCAGAAACCAGGCAATCAAGCTTGTCCACTCTGTCCCACTCCCACTTTGGCTGGAAAACACTGCTGCTTGCTGATTCAGAGCTCACCAACTAAGTGTTTCTCTCCTTTCACAAGCCACAGAACAGCTCAAGAGAGAGAGACACAGCTAGTAATATAGTCCTGAGAGCGAGCTAATGTCCTGTTTCCTAGGGCTTTGGATTCTCTTGGTGTCTTTTGGCACCATGAGGCTGAAGAAAACATCCCTTTTGGTTTTGAAACCTTGGCTCAGGGCTGTCTGGGGCATGTTGGAGGGCTGAGGGGGGACTTTGTGTTTGCTGCACATTGTCACATCCTTTGCTTACTCTCCTGCTCACATCATCCACGGGATGGAGCTGATCACTAGTGCTTTTTGTTCTGTCGTGGGCTCAGGAGGGCAAAGCTACTCGTGATCCCTGTCAAAGTCACGTTTTGGAAGCCAAAGCTCTCACTCTTTAACATCACAGAATCGCTTTTGGTTGGAAAAGACCTTGAAGCTCATCAGATCCCCTGACTGGACACTGCCAAGCCCACCACCACTCAGCCATGTCCCTCAACACTTCAGCTATGTGGCTGTTAAATATCTCCAGAGAAACCTTTGAGACCAAAGGGTAAACCCCCATCCCAACTGCACAACAATCCCTGAACAGCATCCTGAAAAGCCTCACCACCGTTCAAGGCTCAGCCTCAAGCCTCAGCACAGCGTGTGGCCAGCTGAGGGCAACTCACTGCACTTTCAGAGATTCCCCTTCTCCCAAGTCACTCATTACTCTCCTTGCACGACAGATGGAGAGGCTGAGTCATCCCAAGGCAGCTTCCTTCAAGGCTTGAAAGCAGGAAGAGCTGTGTCTGCTGAGCTGTCCCCAACAGTCCAACGGATCCCTTGCACCCACCTTGGGGGGCTGCCAGTTCAACTGCAAACCACAGAGCTGCTGGATGACTGGTTTCCCTTCTCCTCCCACTGAATCAGAGCCATTTATTGACTCTTCGGAATGCAAAGTAACAGGACACCCCTGTGAGCTTTTATCTCTCTCCCCATCTTTTCTGCATGTGGAAGTTGCCAGACCGGATTGAAGGCTTTAAGTGCAGACAGAGAACGGGGTGGTTTCGGGTTTGTCTGGCAGGAATCTGGGTGGGAGGACACCCTTCAGTGAAATCCAGGAGTCACACTGAGAACAGAATCCTTGAGAACTCAGCTGCAGGGAGGAAAAAAAAAACCTGCCCACTGACTGTTTGAAAGCTCAGCCTTTGGCTGCTGTGGATGGACTGTGCTCCTTGGTGGGGCTGGGAGCTGCTTGGACAGAAGGCATTTTTCCCCCACCTCCGTGGGCAACTTGCCTTCTTTCCTTGAGTAAACAGCTCTTCTTTTGCCTTCTTGTTTCCCCCCCCCTCCTCCATGGATGGCATTCCCAGGGCTGGGAGCTGATGTGGAAGTATCCTGTGGGTTCAAGCCAGCCTTTGCTGCCTCCATCTCATCCGGGACTCTCCTGCCTTTTAACTTTTGCAACAGGCTTTCTGTCTGACAAAAGACTGACCTGGTTCTCAAGTTTCAAGTGGTTGTGCCTCAAGCAAACCCTCTCCTTCCTCCTGAAGGCTTGTTAAACCTCCACTCGCTGAGCTCCTGATGCTGCTGTGGCTGAGAGGAAGAGGCGACAAGAGGTGACAGCTCTTACTGAGTGAGCTGACAGAAGCAGAAAGAGGCTTTGTCAATTGACTGCTGCTGTCGGTAAGTTGGCTCCATCTTTCTGTTTTCAGTTGCACCTTGTGATTTAGCTGGGTTCAGTGTCCTCCTGTCAGACACAGACACATGGAAGTGTCTTACCACGTAAAGCATGTGCTTGTTGGGACTTGCTGTCATGTGTTGGGGACTGGAAAGGGAAGGCTCTCACCTGCAGTGGTCAATCCAGCTCTACACAATCAATCCCTGCTTCAATCCTCTAATGCAGCTGCCTCCCAGCTATAGAATGTTATGTTTTAGCCTGTCTTATTGCTTCTTTTTGCTTCTCCCACTGTGATTGCATCCCCTTGTTCAAAGAGCTAATGAATTAGTTTGGCAAATGACAGTGGCTCGAGTGACAGGAGCCAAGGGGCCATCCCAGCTCTCTGTAGAGCCAGGGAGTTGTGGATCGTTGCAAGAGACACCTCGAGCCTCCAAGAATCAGTCTGCATCTCCCATCTCATCAGCCACATCCCAGAGCAAGGGGTGTTTGGCCCGGAGGAGATCAGCTGGGATGCTAAAAGAGGAGAAATGTGCACCAAGAGCAGTGTTTGAGCTGGGGCCAGCTGCTTTAAACACTTCAAATATGCTGTTTCACCAGGGCATGGAGTCAGGCTGAGGCTCAGGTAAGGGAGTGGCTGTAAAACCAGAGCTCTGGGCAGGGTTGGGCAGTGGGAGAGAGGGCTGAGAGCAGCTTCTGACATCAGCCAGCCTGAGTGGTTTCAGCAGGCTGACTAACAAAGCCACCTTTTGAAGGGGAATACCTTAAACCTGGAGACACTTCCTGCTGCACAGAGAGGCTGGGGGGAGGTGATTCTCATAGCTGCTGAGGGAGCAGGGAAAGCAGTTCCCAGAAGTTATCCCTGTAAAAGCACACAAGTTGAAGCTGTGTGGGGTTTTTTTTTTTTCACCTCGAGGGAAAACTGACACCTTTTCCCCCCCAAGAGAAACACCTGCAAAAGAGATGCAAAACCTGCCCTCCCAGGGAGCCCTTTGAGAGCAAAGGGGAAACAAAGCATCACCCTGAGGCCTGTGGGCAGCTCCAATTACACCCCAATTACACCCAAACCGGCTTTCAGGGAAGCTTTAACTGTTCAGACGTGAGGGGGGGAAAACAAAGAAAGTCGTTTTCAGGCCTGGATTCGACTGGTGGAAAGGGATTCAGGTCAGCAGTTCAGCCATCAAATAGATCTGTGGGGATATCACAGGTTGCTGAAGGCTGTAAAATGTAAAGCAGGAAAGGGGAAGGTGATGTTGATCCATCTATCTTGAATCTTGGCTCATTCTTGGATCTAAATGTCGTGTTGGGGGGAGGGTGTGAGGTGTCAGCTTTGCAAGGAGGGAAGAACAATGGAGTAAGGCTGTGTCAGGAATGCAGGTCTGGCTGTTAAAAGCCCTCTTTCAAACCTGCAGCCAAGCACATTCTCACAAGCCAGGGCTTTGCAGTTGGGGTTGGGGTTTTTTTTTTCCCCCCTCTGAGTGTCCAGGAGTTGTTGCTGATACTCTTGAAAGTGCCAAACATGGGGTAAAACGTGCAATCTCTGCTTGTCAGGCCCTGTGGTGTGTCACTTGGTGTTTGGGAAGAGGTGGCTCCTTCCTTGAAGCGCTGGAGTTTACCTGAGAGCAGGTTTCAAGCTGGGATAAAGGGACTGCGTTGCTTTGGCAGCCTCTCAGCATACCAGATGCTTTTTTTTTTTGGGAGCTGCAGGAGCACATCCCTGGGGCAAAAGTGGGCACCTGGGAGGGGGTGAGACTTTCATAAAGCTTTTGCCCTGCAAACCGCCGTGCCCGTGTGAGCGCTGGTGATCCCTCCTGCTTAACTGTGGGGTGGCTTGATAAAAAAAAAAAAAGGCAGATTTATTCCTGGTTTCATTTCCTAAAGCAAAGCCATGGCCCTTGGGCTGACTCAGAGCTGGTCTCGGGGCTTTCAGGGCATGGGCTTGCCTGCTTTCCTTTGCCCAGGGACAGACCCTGAGGACACAGAGAGCAGGGAGGGGACGGATCCTGCGGGGTGTTTCCCTACACCTGCCCTGGGCTGGGGGAGGAGGAGGAGGAGGAGGAGGAGGAGCTGGGCTGTGTGCCTGGGCGAAGAGAGCAGCAGCCACGCCATGGCGGCCTGAGCCTGGCTGGCAGCCGCCAGGCCATGGAGCAGGGCTCAGCGCCCGCTGTGGGAGCCAGCATGAGGTACAGCACCCAGGCACAGGTGAGACAGCGGGGAATGGCCTCCAAACCTTTCACCCCGTGGCTTTGCCTTTGAGCCATGAAGGGGTGAGGAGCCAGCGGGCTCCTGTATGGGGGAGACGTTAAGGGGTGATTCCCACACGCCGCTTCCAGCAGCGCAGAGGAGGTCAAGGAGAACCCGTCAGAGTGGAACCAGCGGCTTCCAGTGGAGTGGGAAAAGCCAAAGCAGGTTTGGGACAGAGTGGGGGATGTGGCTTGTGTTGTCCGTGACAGTGGGGTTGATGTCAGCTCTGCCATGGCTCTGACCGCTTCCCCCCACCGTCTCGGCTTCCAACGACGAGGTTGGGGGATGTTGAGTAAAGATCAAAACCACACAGAGGGGAAGTGTTGGCGAGCACGGGTTGTTTAGCAACAGAGCTAACTAAACCTGTTCAAGGTCTAACTTGAACAGAGGGCTTTGTTAATGAACCGGCTTAATTATAGATCAGCCTGCTTGGAGACTCCGGCGAGCTTAAGCTGCTGCTTTGGCTCTTTAGTGCCTCTGGCAGGGGCTGGTGGGTTTGGATCGAGGATCCCAGAGGCTGGTTTTGTGCCTCAGAGCTGTCTCAAAGCCTGGGTTTCCAGCTCTCCTGAAGGCTGGCTGCTGCTCGTCTCTGTAGCAGCTGTGACCTGGCACCCGCCAGAAAGCTGAGCTGCAGCTTCCCTCGCCTCCAGCCCGGGGCAGCGGGGAAGGAGATGCTCTGCCTGATACCATTGAGCTCCAGCTCCTGGTTCCCTGGCTGGGGCAGGGTGACACGGTTGTGTGAGTCTCACTTCCCTGCCCAGCACGTTCTCTTGGCAAAAAGGTGGTTTGTAAGGCTGAGTGCTCCAGCAGGTCTCTTTCCACCGGGAAAGCTGCATTCCAAGCCCCTTTCCTTCAGTTCTGGATCAGTTTTGGCCCTGCATCAGGAGCTGATTTGATCCAGGAGGGGCTTCCCCAAGGACAGTAGCTGCCTTCCTGGCAGTCCTGGCAGCAGCCAGAGGAATTTGTCCCTCGTGGGACCAACTGTGGTTGGACTTGGCTCCCTGGGAAGGATGACAGTGGAGCGAACGCGTGAGTTGTTTTGCAATGTGACTGTGTTTCCTCCTGCAATGGGAGAAGCAGCTGGGACAGCTTTCAGGCACAGCAAGGGGAAGCTGTTCCTCTTCCTAGGAAAAGGTGCAGAGCTTCTTTTCTTTCCTCTGGGGTGGTGACTGGTGGGTGAGCTGCTGCTGGAGCCAGTTTCGCTGCTGTTGGTGCCAAAGGCAAACAGGGATAAGGAAGGTAGGATGAGAAAAAAGGCTGAGGGCTGACTGAGAGCTCGCCAGACCTTTGCTCAGCAAACAAAAGATCACTATGTAAAACCATCCAAGGAGCAATGAGAGTGTTTCAGAGGTACCGGAGCAAAGGTTCTCACCGTGCCCAGGTTATAACAACCCCTTTCCATCCAAAAGCTCTTGGGGCCGCTTGTGGAAATCACACATCTCCACATCCAGGGGTCTGGCTGAGGCAGAGGAGGGGTCACTGGTAGGGATGGATTTGCCAGACAAAGCCTTTGCCCCAATCCCAGCTGCTGCTGTTTCCTCTGCTTTGTGGCTCCAAACATTCACATGCCACGAGGCAGATCCCACTTCCAAGCTAGAAGAGGGAGGCAGGAGGGTGAGTGAGATGTCTGGTTCTGTGGGGAGGGGTGTGGGGTGTTTAGCTGAGGTCTGGAGGGCAGCTGGTGTGGGGAGGCTGCTGGAGGGCTTTGTTGTGCTTCAGACAGACAGTACCTCGTGTCCCAGCCAAGTGTTTGAAATAGAAGCTCTCAGCATCTGTGGCATGTTTTGCTTCTGGTCTTGGGACATAAGTGTGCTGTAGGGAGGAATTCCGTGGCTCCTAGGAATGTGTATTAGGCCTCTAAAAGGAGCTTTATCTCTCACTTCTCCCCCTGAGAACTGCAAAGACTGAAGTGTAAAAGGCTCTGCTTAGGACAGACCCACTGTCAGGAGCCTGGACACCTTCCTTGCAGCAGTTGCATGACAAAGCTGCACTGATAAGGCTGGTGCAGGGCAGCAGGCCAAGCCTCTGCTGTTCTGTGCAAACATTAACTTCAGTTTCTTCTGCCATAAACCCCAAGGAATCTGGTTTCTCGTATGACTCAGGACGGGTCACAAGACGACTGAACGTTGTAGAGGGTTGAGCTCAGGGGTTGGTGTGTGAAATAAGGTGTGTGCAACTTCAATCTCGCACTGTTGCCCTTCCCCTCTCTGTGCCTGGAAGGTCCAGAGGACTCTGTGTCCCTTCTTTCCACCTCATTGGCTGTGATGGCATCGTTTTATAGTGACATTGCTCTTCACAAGGAACTGGAGACGAGAAACGATCCTCTGGCAAAGTTTGCTCAGGGCTTTACTGCCCTTGGTGGGGCAACAGCAGGAGTGTTCCTCACAGCAACACGACTCTGGCACGTGCTGCTTCCACCTCTCTCTTATCAGGAAGAAGAAAGGAGGTGAGATGTGTTCTTCTCAGACCTCTCCCTGCAGGAGTATATGGGGCTTTGCAGCAGGAGCTGTGTGGCTGTGCTTGGGTGAAGGCACTCCCACACCTCATCTGTCAGCAGCTTTTTAGGTCTTTTGCCTTGGGTTGGGTTGGTGTTTCTTTTCTTGCTGCCTGTTTCCCCTTCTGCCAGCACCACAAAGCCTGGTGTTGGCTTTCAGTATGACCTGGGAAAGACAGGTTTGGAAATGAGAACCTCCTTGTCTCTCTCAACCCACCCTGCTGATCCCAGAGGCTCTGAGCCCTCAGCCAGGTGGGGAATTGATGGGTTTCATTGCTCTCTCTTCTCCTGGGATACTTTTTATTGGATCCCACCTGAGGCAGGTGTGGTTAGAAAAGGAGAGGTTGGGAATTGCCTGTTGGATACAGAGGCAGGGTGTAATTACCTAGCAGGAGCTTGGCCATGTCAACCATTGACTCTTCCTCACTGGAGACCTCCCCAGGTCTCACCTCCAAGTCTTGTCTTTCACAGTTTCCTCCCCTGGGCTGCCAGGCAGTGGGGCTTTTGCAGTGAGACTGCTTTGGTTTCACATCTGCTCCTCCCTTTCTGTGATCTGGACAGCTTTGGCCCTCAGAAGCACCAGACAAACCAGCAGTCAGCTTCCACAGGGGCTGCTGATCCCAGATGGACCCTGCTTTGGTACACATCTCAGAAGCCTTGCTTGGAGAGCCTTGCTCTCTGGCCTCTCCCAGCTGTGGATAGATCTCTTGCTTTCCTTGAAGCACCACCTCCAGTCCAGAGCTGGCTGTGGCATTTCCCACCATCCCCAGGTGCCTTTGCCAAATTCCCTGCTGGCACAATTAGCCACATCTGCATCTGATTGCTCCAGCCTGTCTAAAAACACACTGTGTGGCTGGCTTAGGGAAGGAGCAGTGGAAAGGTTTGCTTCCACTTCTCTCTGAGCTCTCAGCATGGACGAGCTGTGTGCAGGAGACCTCCCAGCACTCACTCTCTAAGTCTCTCTTGCTCCTGCTTCTTTTGCCAGTTTCCTCGTGGAGTCAGTGCTCTGGAGGCACGTGAGGCAGGGAAGAAAGGAGACTGTGTCTTTCTGACCCTTTCACTTGATGAGCATGTGGCTTCCTGGGCTGGGATGCTGATGTGGGGAGCCCCACGCTGAGCCAGGAGGAGCAAGAGGAGGTAACTGAACCTGTGGCTGAAGGTGGAGAGAAGATCAAGGAAAGGTTTTTCTGTTCCTGATGTGGATGGGAGTGGTTTCCTCAAGAAGGGCGAGAGAGTCAGACCTGGAGCTTGAGACAGTGTCTTGAGGGGGGAACTGTTGAGAGCAGGATGTGCATTTAGAGCCCCTCTGATTGACATCTGCTGGTGGTGCTTGATGTTCAGTACCTGTGAGGGAAATGTTGCAGCAACTGTAACCTAAGGGAGGTTAAAATCAGCCCTCTAGCTCCAGGGCTGTGTTCAGCTGCCAGAGGGACACTGAAGGGGGGCTGGAACATGCCCAGGGACAGGCAGCAGAGCTGGGGAAAGGAGCTGGAGCACAAGGGTGATGGAGAGGGGCAAAGGGAGCTGGGGATGCCACAGTCAGACGGGTGCTTTCTGTGCCAAGCATGGGCAGGGAAGATGCAGCCTCTTACTCAGAGGTCAGGAGATGGGGCCCTTGTCTGAGATCTGCCTGGCAGAACCTGATGCAGCATTCTTGTAGTGCTTGGGGGATGCTTCATGTCCTCTGCAGGGATCAGTAGTGCTGACTCAGGCTGTGATACGTGACAGCTCACAGCTGCCTGGGGAAGGTAACGGTGTGGGGTGAGGCACAAGGATGGGAGAGGGTGAGATCTGCAGGATAGAAAACACAGGGCAGGGAGAGGATCCTCTTTGCATCCAGTCTCATATCTGTCTCTGTAATCACAGGCTAGTGATGGCGAGTCACAGTGTCTGTGGCTGCTTATGCACCTTGTCCAGGAGGAGGGACTTCTGGTACTTAGAAATACCTACAAGGGTGAGTGTGGAGAGGATGAGGCCAGTCTTTGTTGTGTGCTGGCCAGTGACAGGACAAGTTGCTCTGGTCTTGGTGACCCACCAGCACTGCCAGGTCCCTCTCTCCTGGAGCTGCTCTCCAGTAGGTCACCCCCCAGCCTGTCCTGGTGATGGGCTGCAGCATTCTGTCTACAGGATGCCCTTTGCTGCTTGGGTTGTTTTATTTCCTGACTCTTAGAGGGCTTGTGACATTTAGCATGTTTGTGTCAGCCCTGGCTTGAGAGAAAGGACAGTTCCCAGAGCACAGGGGTATGTCTGAAGGCAGTGTCAGCACTTTGTGTCCTCGCTGCCACCCATAGCCCTGTGCTGCTGCCCAGGAAACTGCTTTGGAGGCTTTGGAGAGGGCAAAAGTGGGAAGGTTGTGAGGTTTCCCTCGTGGTTTGGGCAGTTTGCAGCAGGCAGAGAGCCCTTCCTACCCGAGAGAGGCCCAAGAAGAAAGCAGAAGATGTGGTGTGGCAGCTCTGAGGAGGAAGGTGCTGCTCTGGGCTCCCATGTCTGCCTGGGCTGAGGATGCTCTGGGCTGCCTGGAAGCCTCTGAAAGCATCTGGGTCTGCAGCCCTGCTGAACCCAGGCTGGAGCTGCAGTTATGCAAGCTGGGCAAGGATGGAGGGCAAGTGAGCCAAAGGTGTGAGAGAGTGAAACCCTGGGGCAACAGAGGGTTTTGCACTGGGACAGGGACCTTCCTCTTCCTCACACAGCCTGGGGTGGGGTGGTGACAGCAGCCAGAGCTCTGCCCTTAGGGGTGTTGTTCCTCATTCCTGAGCAGTTGCCTTGAGGACTTGCTCTCTCCAGCAGTTCCTTGAGGGTCTGGCTGATGTGTTCAACCTCAGGGTTATTGCTTTTCATCCCTCTTGGGCCTGGATGGGGAGATGCCAGGCAGAAATGCAGGAGTGCTGTGCCCAGGAGCCACGCAGAGAGCTGTGCAAAGGTAAAGAGGAGGGAAACAGCTGAGTTTCTTCTTGGACAGGGATGCTGTTTGCAGTGTGCAGAGATGCTGGTGGCATTGTGACCCACTGTGGTCAGCAAGGTGTGAGACAGCTTGCCCCTGTGTTTGCTGGAGGTGAGGAGCTTGTGTTAATCCAAAACACACAAGGGAATGATTTGTGTTTGGAAAAGCAAAGTAAAAACCCTTCAGGGTTTAATATCTTGCTGTGGGCTGGCTGAGGAGCTGCTGGCACCAAAGCCTGGGCTTCTGGTGGTGAGGAGTTGCCATGGACAGGGACCTCTGCTCCAGGCTGTTTGGTGGTGGGACTGTGGCCAGTGCTGGGCTCCCCAGCTGCAGAGGGACAGGGAAGTGCTGCAGAGAGGCCAGTGCAGGGCCAGCAAGATGCTCAGGGACCTGGAGCATCTTCCTGCTGAGGAAAGGCTGCGGGACCTGGGGCTGTTTGTTCTGGAGGAGACTGAGTGGGGGGAATCAATGCTGATGATTTAACAATGCAATGGATCAATGCTGATAAACAGCTGAAGGTGGGTGTGGAGAGGATGGGGCCAGTCTTTGTTGTGGCCAGTGACAGGACAAAGGGTAACAGGCACAAGCTGGAACACAGGAGTTCCATGAGGAGAAGCTCCTTTGGTGCTGAGGTGAGGGCGCCCTGGCCCAGGCTGCCCAGGGAGGGTGTGGAGGCTCCTTCTCAGGAGGTGTCCAACCCCAGTTGGACACGTTCCTGTGCCCCCTGAGCCCGGGGAACCTGCTGTAGCAGGATGAGCTCTGGGGGTCCCTTCCAACCCCAATGCTGGGGCTCTGTGTGATTCTGTGAGCTCTCCACACCCAGCCTTTGGGAACAACCTCTCCACCATCCTGCTTTCTCTCCTCTCCTAGGACATGAACAACCTGGAGGAAGGGGTGGAGTTCCTCCCTGCCATGAACTCCAAGAAGCTGGAGAAGCGTGGCCCGAAGCGGCGGGTGGTGGTGGCCGTCACCGTCGTCGCGTTCCTGCTCATCTCCCTCGTCACCGGCCTCCTCGTGTGGCACTTCAAGTGTGAGTGTGCAGGCTGGGGGGGTGCTGCCACACAGGCTGACACTCTGGGAGCACAGAATCATTTGGGAAAACAGCTTGAAGCTCCTGGAGTCCAACTGGAGTCCTCACCCTGCCCAGCCCAGCACTACCCCATGGCCCTCAGCACCTCAGCCCCACGGCTTTGGGATCCCTCCAGGGCTGGGCACTGCCCCAGCTCCCTGGGCAGCCTGGCACAGGGGCTGACACCCCTCTCAGGGAAACAGTTCTGCCTCAGCTCCAACCTCAACCTCCCCTGGGCAACTTGAGCCCATTTCCTCTTGTCTTATCACTCCTTAAGTGGGAGACCGACCCCCACCTCACTCCAACCTCCTTGACAGGAGGAGTTGATGATGTTGAGGCTGCCATCCCCATCTAGGCCTGCCTCAGCTCCAATCTAAACCTCCTCTGAGGCATCTTAAGGGCATTTCTTCTTGTCCCGTCATTCATTCCTGGAGAGACCAACCCCCAGCTCACTGCAGCCTCCTGTCAAGGAGCTGCAGAGCGTGCTCCTGTCTCCCCTCAGCCTCCTCCTCTCCAGACCATACCCACTAGAAAAGCCATTTTGTCCAGTATTGCTCACATGTGCCTTCTGTACCTCTGTGAAAGCTCCAGAAAGTGTGGGGTCACAGTTTCCCCACCCCAGGGCCCTGCTGCTGCTGCAGTGCCAGCCCTGAGTGCCCTCTGTGTTGCTCTGCAGACAGGAACGCGCCCGTCAGGAAGGTTTTCAACGGCCACTTGAGGGTCCTGAACTGGGATTTTCTTGATGCTTATGAGAACTCCAGCTCCCCAGAGTTCCTCATGCTGGCTCAGAAGGTGAAGAGCACGGTAAGAGCTTTCATGCATCCCTCTTCCTACGAGATGAGCCAGGACTGGGGGTTTTTCCCCACCCCCCCTCCTCTGAGGATCTTGCATGTAAAACTGCTTGGAGCTCTCTGGCTCCTCTCAGCTCTCCCCACTCACCCTACTGGGCTGGGGGACAAGACAACAGCATCTCCTTGCCTCTGCCACCCTTGTGTGCTGGAGGAGGCTTGCCTGAGCAAATCCCAGGGCTGGGAGCTGAGCCTGGAGGGGGTGTCTTACTCTCCATGCTGAAGCTGTGGCTGGTCTTGCCTTTCCCTTCAGCCTCAGGTGTCCGTTGTGCTTCCCCCGGGGAAGAGTGGGGTGAGCTGAGGCAAGAGCAGGCTGTGGTGCACAGGTCTGGGCTCTTCTGGGACTCTCAACTATTCCTCTTCCTCTCTTTGGCCCCTGCACATTCCTGCAGCCAGGGAGATCGGGTATGTGCACTGATTTGCCATAGCCTTTCCCTCATCCTCAGCTTCTAGACATGCTGAATGCCTTTCCTTAAACCTTTCAGGTGGAGGAGATCTACAGGAGTCACGCAGATATTGGCCCTTACCACAGAGAGACAGTGATAACTGCTTTCAGGTGAGTGGTTGGTGCTGTCTGAACCCTGTCTGGGGATGGAGAGGGTAAGGCTGGGCTGTCACAAAGCCATGTATCCTTGTTCCTGGGCTGCTGGGGATGGAAGCACCTCAGGAGTCACCCTGAGTGACATAAGAGAGAGTGCAAAGAGCCTGGGAAATGCACGTTGTTACCTGACATCCCTGTGTGCTGAGGGACATGTCCTGGGAAAGAAATCAAGCTGTGGTGGCAGCAGAACCCCAAAGTGTGGTGCCTGGCAGAGGCCTTTGCAGGGCACAGCTTGCTTCACTTCTCACTGAGACTCTTCCTTCTCCCTGGCTGATCTCATGCCTCATCAAGTAGCCTCGATGCAGGGTGCTGGAGCCCTCTTGCCTCTGTCCTTGCTCCCTCACCCCACACTCTCCCTTTCCCCCCATCCTGCAGTGAAGGCAGCATCATTGCTTACTACTGGTCAGAGTTCCTTGTCCCCAAGTACCGTGAGGAGAGCCTGGACAGGGCGATGGCAGACAAGCAGAGCCTGGTGCAGAGGTGGAACCCCCGTCTGAGGAACCCCCTGCTGAAGGTGGAGTCGGTCGTCGCCTTCCGTGAGTGCTCTGCCTGGCACTGAGGGGGTTAATCTGCCAGTCACAGCCCTCCCCTGGGTGGCTGGCACTGGGAAGCACTGGGAGAAGGAATGTGGGGACCTGTCTGTTCTCCTCTGAGCCCACCTGCAGAAGGAGAAGAAGGAATCCTTCCTCTGGAGGAGGAAAAGCTTGATCATTCCTCCTGTGCTGGGCTCTGGGGAGGCTGCAGCTCCAGGGCTATGTCAGTGCTGGGCCCCTCACTCACTGCCACAGGGACACTGAGGGGCTGGGGAAGAGGCTGGAGCACAAGAGTGCTGGAGAAGGGCTGAGGGAATGAATGGTGGTGTTGAGGCTGGAGAAGAGGAGGCTGAGGGCAGACAGCAGCACTCTCTGCAGCTCCCTCACAGGAGGCTGCAGCGAGCTGGGAGTTGCTCTGTTCTCTCCAGTAAAGAATGACAGGACAAGAGGAATTGGCCTCAAGTTGCCCCAGGGGAGGTTGAGGTTGGAGCTGAGGCAGAACTGTTTCCCTGAGAGGGGTGTCAGCCCCTGTGCCAGGCTGCCCAGGGAGCTGGGGCAGTGCCCAGCCCTGGAGGGATCCCAAAGCCGTGGGGCTGAGGTGCTGAGGGCTGTGGGGCAGTGCTGGGCTGGGCTGGGCAGGACTCCAGGAGCTTCAAGCTCTTTCCCAACCCAAATGAATCCACGATTCTGTGACTCAGGTCCCCAGAGCCCAGGCAGCTTGCAGGGAGAGACCCCACCAGCAAGGGACAGCTTCCCATGCCAGGGACAGCTTCAGCTTTGTGCTCAGGGACTTTCCACAGCCCTAAAGAGTGACCAGCCTCTGTTTTCTCTTGCAGCTGTTGACCCCAGCATAGCTTCCTCATCTCGAGACAGTAAGTCCAGCTCTTCTTCAGTCTCATGATGGGCCTCTTTGGGGTGGTGGTTTCCCATGTGGAGTGGGGAAGGGCCTGAAGAGAGGTGCTCTGCTTGCAGGGCAAACCTCTGCCAGCTGCTTGGAGCTGGTTTGGATCAGCCAGACTCCCCAGGCTGCTGAGCTCTGCATCCTTGGGGTAAAGGCAGGGCAGAACCTCCTCTTTTTTATTTCCCCCCTGCTTAACTCTTCCCTGCTCTCTTTGGGCAGATAGCTGCATATTTGCCCTCCATGCCAAGGAAGGGGAGGTCACCAGCTTCACCACGCCGGGTTTCCCCAACAGCCCATACCCCAACAACGCTCTCTGCTACTGGGCACTGAGGGCAGATGCCAACTCTGTCATCAGCCTGACCTTCAAGACACTGGAGCTGGAGCAGTGCAGGGATGGCAGTGACTACATCAAGGTGTATGACTCTCTGAGCCCCGTGGAGCCACATGCTTTGGTCAGGTGAATGTCCCCTGGAGCTTTCCCTGCAGCTCTCAGGTCCTGGCATCGAGCTTGGCAGGGTGGCACTGAGAAATCCACCCTGGGATATGAGCTCCTTCTCCCTGCTCAAGAGGTGATTTGTGCTGCTTGAGGCTCTCTCCCTGCTGCGTTGTCTAATGGATTTTGGCCCTCACTTCCTAGGCTCTGTGGGAATTATGCCCCTTCCTACAACCTGACCTTCCTGTCCTCCCAGAACGTCCTGCTCGTCACGTTGGTTACCAACAAGGAGGGGAGATTCCCTGGCTTTAAGGCTGAGTTCTTCCAGCTGCCAAAGATGAAAGGTGAGAGAAAAACCTTGGCCCAGTTCCTCCCACCTCTCCTTGCTGCAGGCAGCTGTGCCTAGGGTCAGTTTGCCAAGGGGATGTTTCCAGAGAGGTCATGTCTTGCCTCTTTGATCTTACCTTGCCCACGAGGGCTCTTGGGCTGCTGTAATGATGGGCAAGAAAGGAGTGATGTTGGATTAGAAATGCAGATTGTTGTCTGCAAGGAAGAACCTAAATGATCTCCTGGGTTCTCTCCCAAGCTGTGGAGCAGAGCTGTTCCCTCTAGAGATGGACTTAACCTTGTTAAGAGTCTGCTGCACCTTGTTTCCCTTTCCTGCCTGGGGCAAAAAGCTTGTGAATCTCTGAACCTCTAACCCATTGCCATCTCCCTGCTTCTCTTCTAGCCTGTGGTGGGACTCTGAAAGGAGACAGTGGCAGCTTCACAACTCCCTACTACCCAGCACACTACCCCCCAGCCATGGACTGTGTCTGGAGCATAGAGGTAAGATGGGCTTCTCTCTTTGCCTTAATTAACCTGTCACATGAGCTTGGTTACGCAGGACACTGTGCAAGGCAGCTCACAAGCCTGAGGACTTCACCTGGTGTCACTGCAGGGGGAGGGTTTTGGAGCTGGTGCCAAAAGCTGGGAGAGGCCTGAACCTTGTGGGATATCTGTAGACCCCCCCTCCCAGTAACTGGCTTTGCACTAGAGCACGTGGGTTTGGGGACAGGCAAAGCTGGTGTGGGGAGAAACCTTCTGATCTGGGGGAACAGGCACAAAAGGCTGGCTTCAGCCTCCCTCTGTGTGCTTGTCTGAGCAGGGATTGTGAGCTCAGCAAGCCAAGCAACTGTCTAAATGCCCACGTGAGCCTTTGCAGGAAGGTGCTGCTTTTCCTGCTGGACTTCTTTCCTTCTTCAGTTATCTTCCAGCCTCCCTCCAAACCCTTTCCCTTACATAACTTTAGTCCTGTTTCCTATGCTCTACAAAACCAGTGTGTCACTGGCTCTGCTTCCCGTGGCAGGTTCCCCCAACGAAGAACGTGAAGGTGCGTTTCAACATGTTCTTCGTGCTGGAGCCTGGCATCCCCGTCACCTCCTGCACCAAGGACTATGTGCAGGTCAACAGCACGAGGTGAGCGTCAAGTGCTCCCACAGCCTGAGTGGAGAGGCTGCATCTTGTTGTAAAACCATATGGTCATAGAATGGTGGGGGTTGGAAGGGAGCTTTAGAGCTCATCCAGTGCAACCCCCCCTGCAGAAGCAGCTCCCACCTAGATCAGGTCACACAGGGACGTGTCCAGGTGGGTTTTGAAGAGCTCCAAGGAAGGAGCCTCCACACCCCCCCTGCGCAGCCTGGGCCAGGGCTTGTTAAATACATTATAGAATCACAGAATTTAGGAGTTTGGAAGGGAGCTTTAGAGCTCATCCAGTGCAACCCCCCCTGCAGAAGCAGCTCCCACCTAGATCAGCTCACACAGGAACGTGTCCAAGTGGGGCTTGAAGAGCTCCAAAACACCCTGTGCTCCTCTAAAAGCTGCTGTGGGAAGAAGTGTGCTGGGGCTTTTTAGGGTATGAGGAAGCAGAAGGGTGCTTGGAGTGAGGTGTGGGGATCTGTCTCCCAAGTAAGGAGTGATAAGACAAGAGGAAATGGGCTGGAGTTGCCCCAGGGGAGGTTGAGGCTGGAGCTGAGGCAGAACTGTTTCCCTGAGAGGGGTGTCAGCCCCTGTGCCAGGCTGCCCAGGGAGCTGGGGGAGTGCCCAGCCCTGGAGGGATCCCAAAGCCGTGGGGCTGAGGTGCTGAGGGCTGTGGGGCAGTGCTGGGCTGGGCAGGGTGAGGGCAGGGCTGAGACTGCAGCAGCTTTTCCAACCCCAATGACTCTGTGCTTCTGGTCTCTCTGGGGGCGTGCAGTAACCCTTTGTGCTCACAGCAGGGTTCAGATATGCAAGTGGGTTTTGCTGGGTGTTTCCCTACAGCTCTTTGCTGTCTCCTCCTTGGCAGGTACTGTGGGGAAAGGTCCCAGTTTGTGGTGGTCAGTGCTAACAACAAGATCGAGGTGCGTTTCCACTCAGACCGGTCCTACACAGACACTGGCTTCTCCGCCGAGTACCTGGCCTACGACTCCAGCGACCGTGAGTGGAAACCCCCAGGCTCTCTGTGTGTGTGTCTGTGTGTGTGTGCGTGGAGGGGATGGAACTGCTTTGCCTGTGCCCCCTGTACATTGAGAAACCTCTTAGAAGAGCCTTAACCTTCTTTTTGTTCTCCCCTCTCAGCCTGCCCTGGCAAGTTTACGTGCAACACGGGGCGTTGCATCGACAGGAGCATGCGCTGCGACGGCTGGCTGGACTGCGTGGATGGCAGCGACGAGAGAGGCTGCAGTGAGTCTGCCCTTTGTGGCTCAGGGCAAAGGTTGCTTCAGCCTGGGCTGGCTGATGTGGGGCTGTGTCTTCTGGGAGACATAGGGTTTAGTGCTGAGGCTTTGCAGAGGCACCTCAGGGCCTCGCTCCACTATGGAGACACAGCGATGGGGTTGGGGGTTGGAAGGGCCCTGCAGAGCTCCTCCAGCCCAACTCCCTGCTACAGCAGGTTCCCCTCGCTCAGGGGGCACAGGAACGTGTCCAAGTGGGGTTGGAAACCTCCTGAGAAGGAGCCTCCACACCCTCCCTGGGCAGCCTGGGCCAGGGCTCCCTCACCTCAGCACCAAAGGACTTTCTCCTCCTGTTCCAGTGAAGCTTCCAGTGTTCCAGCTTGTGCCCATCACCCCTTGTGCTGTCACTGGCCACCACAGAACAAAGAATGGCCTCATCCTCTTGACACCCACCCTTTAGGTTTTTACCAGCATTGATAAAGTCCCCCCTCAGTCTTCTCTCCAGGCCAAACAGCCCCAATTCCTGCAGCCTTTCCATCTCACAGAGATGCTCCAAGCCCCTTGATCATCCTGGTAGCCCTGTGCTGGCCTCTCTCCAGCACTTCCCTGTCTCAAGGAGACTCCTGTCCATTTGGGATCCTTTCCCACCACGGGAGCTGTGGCTTGCTGCTAATCTCACCCTCTCCCACTGGGATGTCCCTCCCTCTCCAGTCCCTCCCAACTGGGAACATGTTGTTTCCCATCAGTGCTCAGGGCTGAGCTGGGAGGCACGAGGGGATGGATTTTTATTGCTGGGCTGGGATTGCTGGGGGTTCCAGGGTTGCCTTTGCACGTCTCTCCACCTGATTGATGTCTCTCCCTTTTCAGCCTGTACTGACCAGCAGTTCAGGTGCCAGAATGGCTGGTGCAAGCCCAAGTTCTGGGTCTGTGACAACGTGGACGACTGCGGCGACAACAGCGACGAGCTGCAGTGCAGTGAGTGTCCTGCCCTGGGAGGGGCAATGAGGGAATGGGGGCTCTGGGCAAAGAAAGGGCAGCTTACATTGGTGAGGGTGTGCTGTTCAGAGAAGAAAAGACTGGGGATGCAGGGAATATGAGGTTTAACAAGGCCAAGGGCTGGGTGTTGAACTTGAGCCTCACCAGCTCCAGGCACAGCCACAGGTTGTGGGCAGAGGGGCTGGAAACTGCAGAGGGAAAGGGCCTGGGGGGAGGTTGGAGCAGCAGTGGGGTGGCAGCAGGAGCAGGGCAGGGATTGTCCCCCTGTGCTGGGCCCTGGGGAGGCTGCAGCTCCAGGGCTGTGTCAGTGCTGGGCCCCTCACTCACTGCCACAGGGACACTGAGGGGCTGCAGCGTGGCCAGAGCCGGGCACAGAGCTGGGGAAGGGGCTGGATGGAGCACAAGGGTGCTGGGGAGGGGCTGAGGGAATGAATGGGGGTGTTGAGGCTGGAGAAGAGGAGGCTGAGGGCAGACAGGAGCTCTCTGCAGTGAGCTGGGGGGTCTGTCTCTTCTCCTGAGTGACAGGACAAGCTCTTTCCCAGCCAGAATGCCTCAGTGATTCTCTGAGTTACTGCTTGGATGTGATAGCTGCACAGGCTTGCCTTTGCCTCAGAGTAAGGGGAAGGAGGATGGCAACAGCCACGTGTGGGAGGTCTAGGTGGGATCCATGCCCTGCCATCCCTCTTTCCCCAGGCTGTGCAGCTGACAGCTTCAAGTGTGACAATGGGAAGTGCATCGCCCAGGCCCGGCAGTGTGACGGCAACGACGACTGCGGGGACGGCAGCGACGAGGGCAGCTGCAGCAACGGTGAGCAGGAGCTGCCTGCCAGCCCTTTTCTTACCCTCTGGCAATCAGGGCTCCTTAAATGGGTTCAGCTTCCCCAGAACTGGAGCTAAACAACCCTCTCTTGCTTTGGTTCCTGCCCGCAGCAGCCCGCACAACGGTGACCTGCAAGGACTACACGTACAAGTGCCGCAGCGGGCACTGCGTCAGCAAACAGAACCCAGAGTGTGACGGGGAGCAGGACTGTGAGGACAACTCTGATGAGGACAACTGTGGTGAGTGCCCTGGGGAAAGGACACAAGGATTGGGCCTCTTAAGAGAAACAAGCCACAGGGGGCAGGTTGAGGCTGGAGCTGAGGCAGAACTGTTTCCCTGAGAGGGGTGTCAGCCCCTGTGCCAGGCTGCCCAGGGAGCTGGGGCAGTGCCCAGCCCTGGAGGGATCCCAAAGCCGTGGGGATGAGGTGCTGAGGGCTGTGGGGCAGTGCTGGGCTGGGCAGGGCTGAGACTCTGTGAGCTTCAAGGACTTGTCCAACCTAAATGGACAACCTTAATGAGCTCAAGTTGCCCCAGGGGAGGTTGAGGCTAGAGCTGAGGAAGGGTTGTCAGCCTGAGAAGGTTGTCAGCCCCTGTGCCAGGCCCAGGGAGGTGATTGAGTCCTATCTCTGGAGAGATTCCAAAGCCATCACTCTCTGACAACTACCTGACAGGAGGCTGTGGGGAGAGAGGTGGGGGTCAGGCTCTGCTCCCAAGTGACAGGACCAGACAAAAGGAGCTCAAGTTGCCCCAGGGGAGGTTGAGGCTGGAGCTGAGGCAGAACTGTTTCCCTGAGAGGGGTGTCAGCCCCTGTGCCAGGCTGCCCAGGGAGCTGGGGCAGTGCCCAGCCCTGGAGGGATCCCAAAGCCGTGGGGCTGAGGTGCTGAGGGGCTGTGGGTCAGTGCTGGGCTTGGAAGAGTGAAGTCAAGGGCTGGGATTCCAGGAGCTTTTAAAGCTCTTTCCCAACCCAAATGATTGTGTGATGCAAGCGGGGCAGAGGGAGTCCCTGGATCTTCCCATGTGACACCTCAACCTGCAAAGAGCCAGACTGTGTCCTTCAGCAGTGTGTGGAGTGTGTGCACTGGGGAACAGGGCTGACACAGATCACACAGGGGGTTTGTCTGTGTGTTTACAGACTCAGCCAGGAGAGATTTTAGCCAAGTGAGCGTTGGTGCTCCCGTGCTGATGGCATCAGCCACCCCTGGCGTAGGGGATGGGGAACTTGTAGTGGAGGAGATAACCCAGAGGCACCAAGGGCTTGGATGTGTTGAAAGAGACTGGGAGTGACACATCAGGGCTACCAAGGTGCTGAGGGGACTGGAGCATCTCTCTGGTGAGCAAAGGCTGTGAGACCTGGGGCTGCTCAGCCTGGAGAGGACTTAGTGGGGGTAAAAGGTGGCTCTCAAGGGGATGGAGTGACAGTGACAGGACAAGGGGTGATGGGCACAAGCTGGAACACATAATGTTCTACTGGAACACGAGGAGCAAGCCCTTTGGTGCTGAGGTGAGGGAGCCCTGGCCCAGGCTGCCCAGGGAGGGTGTGGAGGCTCCTTCTCAGGAGG